>JADRCD010158170.1:0-11408 GCA_019843815.1 Montemys delectorum
TTCACTCTCTTCTATACCTATTATCCTTAGGTTTGGTCTTCTCATTGCATCCTGGATTTCCTGGATGTTTTGGGTTAGGAGCTTTTTGCTTTTTTGCATTTTCTTTGACTGTTATGTCAATGTTTTCTATTGTGTCTTCTGCCCTTGAGATTCTCTCTTCTATCTCTTGTATTCTGTTGGTGATGCTTGCATCTATGACTCCTGATCTCTTTCCTAGATTTTCTAACTCCAGAGTGTTCTCCCTTTGTGATTTCTTTATTGTTTCTATTTCAATTTTAGATCTTGGATGGTTTTGCTCATTTCCTTCACCTTTTTGATTGTGTTTTCCTGTAGTTCTTTAAGGGATTTTTGTGTTTCCTCTTTAAGAGCTTCTAGCTGCTTACCTGTGTTCTCCTGTATTTCTTTGAGGGTGCTATTTATGTCTTTCTTAAGGTCCTGTATCATTGTCATGATAAGTGATTTTATATCTGAATCTTGCATTTCTGGTGTGATGGTGTATACAGGACTGGCTATGGTGGGAGAATTGGGTTCTGATGATGCCAAGTGACCTTGGTTTGTGTTATTTATTTTCTTACACTTGCCCCCTGCCATCTGGTTATCTCTAGGGCTACCTGCCCTTGCTAATTCTGACTGGAGTCAGTCCTTCCTGTGATCCTGGTTGTATCAGAGCTCCTCAGACTCAGGCAGTCCCTGTGACCCTGTGATTTCGGGATCCTGTGACCTTAGGCTTATTAGAGCACCTAGGAGTGCAGCAGCTTCCTCTGGGTGTTGTGGGACTGGCTGTAGAGCTTGTGCCCAAGGTCTGCTCAGGTCACCAGCCCAGAGAGACCTGAAAGAACCCGAGCCACTCTGCTGGTAGAGTTCCTGTGTGCCTGATCCCGCAGGTCTCAGTTACTGCTGGTGTTGGGACAGATGTTGAGTCCCCCTCACCTCTGATCCTGAGAGTTTTAGAGCACCTGGAGCTTCCTCCAGGTGTTGTGGGACTGGCTGCAGAGCTTGTGCCCAAGGTCTGCTCAGGACATGAGCCCAGAGAACACATCTTCTTATCATCTGTTATAGGTTGAAAATTGTTCCCAAGTCTCTGTGAATTTTTCTATCAAAGTTTTTATTAGTCTTCCCACTCTGGGAAGGTAAAAGCAATAGAAACAACAACAACAACAACAACAACAACAACAAATCAAGCATGATTTTATACTCTGTATAAACCTCAATAACATTCTAAAGAGTACGACTTAGCAAGCCAGATAGGATCGTCTCAAGGACCTCATGAACCAAAGGAAATTGGTGATATGTTATTTGAAGCAATGAAGAAGACACTCCTACTAAAGTAAATTCTATTGGGGTTACATGGAACTTCTATAGGCTTCCTGAGGCTTTGTTACCTGTGGCCCCTGCATTCTTCCCTTCTCCACTTCTAGGTTCTATCTTATGATCCTTTCTTGGAGTTCAGATAGAACCAGTGGCAGGAAGCATGTATATGATGACTTGAGAGAGCTCACTCTCCACCAGGTAAATACAGTGGCCTACCTATATAATGAGGAGGACCACTAGGAACTTCTAGACCCAAAACTTAAATCCCCATTGCTTCACAGAGAAAGAACTTTCCTATTTTAAGACTTCTTAGGGAATATTGAATCAGCCTGAGTCTGAGTCACTGTCCCTTTAAATTGTATGAAGGAAGTCTATTTCTCAGCTATCAGCCGTGCATGCTCTATTCTGCTCAGCCTCAGTGATCAACTAACTGGCTTACCACAAATGTTAAGGGAGGTAGTAAAGCAATGGTAACCAAAGAAGCTCTGGGATTATAGCAATAGTCGGGGGCTAAACTAAGCTCTAAAAATAAGTCACTAGCCACATCCTATTTCCTCTGTCATCCATATACAAGTACCTAGAAAACTACCCTCAGTTCCAAAGAATCAATAACAAGCACTATGATTAACCACAACCCACTCTAGCCTAAAATAACACCTATACCTCTTTTGTTAAGTTTTTAATACATATCCCTTTAGTTAACTTTTAAGCAATGAGGATATTTCATTGTAAGGTAATTCATCACTATGAAACTTGAAACTTTAGGACCAACAGAGGTCTCTACATCAGTGAATGTCATAACTAAACAACAATAGCACATCAAAACAAAAAAGAACAGTACACCAAAAGCATTTGGTGAGTGCTGTATAAACCATTGCAAGGTAAATATAGTTTCTCCCATTTTTTTGGAGTAAAGTTTTAGAGCTTCAACATTAATAATAACAAGATTAATTGTGCACTAATGCAGTACCCATATTAACTCACTTAATTCTTCTAACAACAAAATGAAAGATCTCTTTAAGATGAGGATAGACTAAAAGACACAAAGTCACTAGAAGCACACTGCCCTAGTTTCTTCCTATTGTTGTGATAAAACACCATAACCAATACCAATTGGGAAGTGGAGGGTCTGTTTAGTTTACACTTCCACATCATAGTCCATTATTAAGGAAAGTCAGTCAAGAGCTCAAGACAGGAATCTGGAGACAGGATCTGAAGTGGAGACCATGGAGGAACACTGCCTCCTGGCTTACGCTTCATGGTTCTTTCAGCTCACTTTTTGCTTATACAGTGCAGGACCACCTGCCCAGGACTGGTACAGCCAACAAAGGTCTGGGCTCTCCTACATCCGTCATCAGTCAAAAAAAGATGCCTCCGAAAACTTGCTTATAGTCCAGTGTGGTGTGGGCACTTTCTAAACTGAGTTTCCCTCTTCCCAGAGGATTCTAGCTTGTGTCAAGTTGACAAAATGCTAATGAGCACATACACTATTCATGAGTGTTAGACTTTAGACTCAAATTCAGATCTTTCTACCTACCTGGAAATTTCCATTACATTTCTGTACTGTTGTTTATCAGCCTAGTGATGCTAAGGCCTTCAAACTTCATATTAATAGAAATTCCCTTCCCCCAGTCAGTCAAGCTGATTCTTCACACATTTAATTACTTTAGTTTAGTCCCCCAGCAGGTATTTATTTCTCACACTTCTGGATGTTCTGGATGTGGTTCTGCAATGAACAAAGGGAACAGGGTAAACACCAAGTTCCAGTCTGTCCTTTTTTTTCTTTCAGGAACAATAGTAACTTCATCCAAATGTAAGGACCCTGAGCCCCCAACTAGAAGTCCCCAAATCTTTGAGAAATTGTCATAGTATTTATGTCACTTTCTAGAACAGCTATTAACAAAACTGGGTGGCCTAAGGAACAGAAATGTACCTTTTTGACTTTGGAACTTTGATTCTGAGGTTCCAGGGCTGGTCTCTTGAGGGACCTCTCTCCTATGATTTCAAATGAACGTTGACTCCTGTTGTCTTCACATGGCTTCCCTAATATGCTTGCCTATGTATCATTTCCTTTTCTTCTAAATATACTAGCCATATTAAACTAGGGTTCTTTGCCGTATAGATGAACTCTAAGCCATGAGTTCATTCTACCAATGATCTCTTTAGACCCCCTTCTCAAACACAACATAGACTATTGGATCTCAACATAGAAAATTGGGAAAGACAATCCATTTTTTAAATAGTTTAACAGCATGTGTAAGGTCATGCATGTTATGCAAATTTCTGACCCTGACAACCAGTCATTTAAACTTCTGCTTTTTTTCTAAATGTTTTTATAATATTATCCACCCGTGATGACACAGACTAGCTTTTTTCTGTGACCGAGCCATGGTTTTTAATCAAAACAAATTAAAATGATATTAATTATATTATAGTTTCTATCTGATATGACTGACTTCATTAGTAAAGAAATGTATATATAATATATATATTATTTGCCAATTGTGAGTCATCACTTAATAAAAACAAATCTAGATTTTTTTAAACAATTTTATTGAGATCAATAGCATCCTAGGCCTTCTTGTTGTTTATCTGGCACTCAAAATTGTACAATCTGTTGTCAGGATAGTGTCAGAGTAACCCTTTGCATGTGTCTCAGTATGTAATCATTCCACATGAGCACTTAAGAATGACCTAATAAGAGGCACTTTGCATCTCTACCACCATTTATAGGGTGCCCTATAACTGCACATGTTTAGAAATGTGTACATTAAGTCATTTTTCCTTTTAAAGTCCCTGAAAGAGACTTATTATTTCTCCTCTCCAAGTGGATTTAATACTGAGATTTAATAAACTAGCTAACTTCACACAGTTGCTAGAGACAGGTCTTCAATGTAAGTCTGATCTTGTCTGACTCAAGATTTTATTATTTTATTTTATTTTATTTTATTTTATTATTTTATGACAATGTGTTGTTTCTATACTTCTTAAGATATATAGCAGTGTGCTGCTCTATGTGGCTCAGTGACTCAATGAAACTTTTCCTGGGAAATTATACTATCTAATCTAGTTCCATCAACTCTTAGTTTGGGTAAATAAAAAAAAAAAATCACAGCTCTGTTTCTATGTTTTGGCTGCAAAATAAATCATGAATTCCATAGTGCTGGACATGCAATCTGGCTGTGTCTTTGAGAGATGATGATTACAAAGGCTGTGTAAGACAGTAATAGATGCCTTTGTTTTCCTAGAAAAGGTTAGTTATATTGAGTTAACCCAATTCTTAACTACACACTGCTCTGGAACATCTCTGGGACTGTGTTCTCTGTGTTCATCGAAGATCCTTATTTCATTGTTTAATTTGACATTTGTTCCCTGGATTCCTGGTCACAATGTGTTGAAGTCAAGGGCTTTCATTGTCCTTCTTTATGTCCCTTTATGATGCTGAGAAGCATGTCTTACATGTAGAAAATTCTCACAAACATTTCACCATCAGCTCTGAAGTCTTTGAAATGATGAAGAGAAGCTCATGGAGGATGTGCTACTGAACCTCCTGCTTGGCCAACAAGCTATCTAGGAAATCCCTAAAGCTATTACCAGGCTTTTGACTTATGGACCAACTTCCTAAGGAATATCTGATGCTGCTGGTAATGACTAGGCATGTGATGATTGCAAAATTCTATCTATAAGGGAGGAGAGTAAGAAATCTTAATAGGTCCTAACTGGAGCCTTAAAGACAATCATACATAAAAATAATGTCTGTGTGAGGCATGTTACCCACACGTCTGACAGGATTAGCTATAGTTTACATATGTAAAGTTCCCACAGACACATGTGTCCAATGCTTGGTCCTCATTTGCCAGACATTATTTGGAGATGTAATGGAAACCTCAGGGTATGGAGTTTAGATGAAGAAAGCAGGACATTCGCAGCATGGTTGCATATGCCCTGGCCCCATCCCATTCTTGCCTTACTCTCTGTTCCCTATTTACAAGGTCAACAGCTTTCCCATGTGCTCCCAGTACTCTAATCAGCTAAATACATGGGGTCAGACGACCACGGACTGAACATCCTGAAACTGCGAACCCAAATAAATCTTTTCTCCTTGAGGTTGTTCTTTGGGATATTTCAGTCACAGCAAGAAGAAAAAGTGACCACAGGAGAGCCCAGCTGAAGCATGGAGACAGTCCAAATCCTCCCGGAAAGCAGAAGAGACCTGCTCACTCTTCTCATTAGTCTTCTTTCTCAGCAAGAACCCATTCTCTTGGTCAAAGAGTAGATGACTGGAATAAATAATAGGCGCATCAGCTTGTTATGTCTCTAGCCTTACTTTAAGAACTACACATCTCACCACATCATAGTCTTTTGTCTAGAAGCACAAAATATAGACAACACAAAGGCACATACAAGCACATAGATGGTAGGTTCACAAGTACCAAGCAAAAATGATGGAAACTATGTCAGGCAGCATTTCTCATAGTAAGTGTTGTCCCTCAGATGTAGGGGCAGCAGTGAGGAAATGATTGGGTGGACACTGGTAAATCTGGTCTCCAGGGTAAAAGGCTTCTCCAGGAAGCCTGCCACAATAAACAGACCCTTTAGAGTCTGCCATCTCCTTTCCTTTCCTTTCTGGGCTATCTGTCTGAAAGCCTGCCTCACCCTCAGGCCCTTCCATTGTCCCAAAGTGACTTTGAGTGCCCCTTCTCAAGCTCTCACCTCAAAGAACCACAAAATGTATCTGCCTATGAAGCATGGGCTTTGAAAACAGACAGATGGAGATGAGCTACAGATCACTGATCTTTTAAAGAGGTGGGGCTCTTTTGATGTACAATTCCAGACAATTGAAAGCCAAACAAGCTCTAGGGAATTAGGCATCGCCCTTGAAGATGTTCAGTAGCTCATCGCATCTCAAGACTGAATGCAGCTCTCACTCCTTTGCCTGGGAGCCTTGACTATAATGCAGTCTTAGGTAAATTAGCAATGTACTGGCATGGAAAAGCAGATACAATGTTGGGAACAGTGAACTATTATCCTGTAATTAATGCTGAAACTCATCTAAATCTGAGTTCTCTCTCCCTAGAAGAGACAGCCCCACAAAAGACTCTGGTTTAGATGCACACAGAAGGTCATAAGTTTTGGTGAATAAAGATCAATATGAGAGGAAATCCGAAGTGCAAGCTATAAAAGGACCTGAAACGTGAGCGTCACCACCCCTAATGCTTGGGAATCTATTATCCTCGTATAAATTCATCACACAGCCTAACAGTGGGTATTCAATCAACACAGCAATTCTAGAGAGTGAGAGAGGGTGAGAGAGCTCCTGAGGTGAGTCACACCATAGCCATCACTGCACAGCTGCCCACCCCTTTCATCAAAGCCAGAAATGATTCCACATTAGCCACAGCTTCCATGATCTCATTGGCAAAGATATTAAGAAGTATCAGCTCTTCTAGGAGGGAAGATTGAAACTGTGCCACAAATTATCTCACCCAGAACATTTCAATCTGATTGGATAGATAGATGGCGGGGAGAAGGGTCCATCTCCTCATGGCAGCTTTCCTTAATCTTGTTAGGAAGGTACTTGCTTGATGGGAAAGAGATTTGTCTTGATGTCTGCTACTCCAGGTCAACACTCACATCCTACAGATTGAGAAAATGGCTGTGACATTTTCCCTGCAAGTAAACAGATTAGAGAAAGACAATTCTGGGATTATAAAAACTAAAATAAGGGACAGATCTGCTTCAGCGTATAGATGGATTTGGGACCCAAATAATATGATTAGGACTTGTCTCCCATCCCATTAGTTCTCTTAATGTAAGCTCTGATTCTGGAAACAGCTTACCACAGCTTGGCCAGTACATTGACAGGATGAGTGGCTGGGCAGGCTGGGTTTTGTTTGGTTCTGTGGTTTGTTCTTTCTTTAATTGGATCGTCCTTCCCCAGTTTTAAGTCCTACATGGACAAATGATGACCAGCACTATGAACTTCTCAGCCTGTTATGGGCAGGCTCAGGATACAAGAGCAATAGAACTATTCCTGGGGAACATATCAGAGACTCCGACTGAGTCACACGATGACCCTAAAACTAGACTGTGTCCTGAGTCATGGAAATTCAAGGATGGAATCAGGTGAGTACCAAAGTCACATAAGCTGAGTCAGGAGAGGATGAAATCAGACTGTGCCAGCTATAACAAGAAAAGCATGAACTGTGAGCACCAGGAACAGCAATTACCCACTATAGTACGTGGGGTGGCCTTGAAGCTGGTATTCTCAATGATCTTTCATCTTAGCTTGGATTTCCCTCCAGAGAAATGGAGACTGGGATAAACTCACGTGTGGATCATTTCTTTACAGAAAATCATCAAGAAATAGTGGAGATGAAAGAAAGAAAGGGGGAACAAAAAAGAAGGAAAACAATATAAACAACACTGTAGAGATATTTTTAAAGGAGGTGATGGGAAGGGAGTGTTTATTGACCAGATTCTACTCTGGATTGCTTGAGGATTGTTTATCGATATTAGTTCTCACCTACAGGTGTACACAAGCATAATAATGACCTCGTGGGCTTTACCAGGTATCACTCACTGCAATTAGAAAAACATGAAATTAGATATCATAGTTGAGTTCCATATAAAGATCAAAAGTAGGACATGACTATGTGATGTGCTAAAAAGATAGTTACATATACCTTTCTTCTTATACCCTTGAAGTCTCTTTTTTTTTTTTTTTTTTGTGGTTTTGGTTCACTTTTAGACCAAAACTAACCATAAAGAGAAAATAGCATACAGATAGGCATGGGGTCATATCAGGACTATTAAGGAAATACTTAGGCTTAAATCTTTATTCAGCTACCAACAGTGGCATTTCATCTATCACTAATAAACCAGAGATGTCAATAATCCCTACCATATGGGATTGTTGAGGGTGTTATTACTACATAAAAGTCACACTGTCACTTTATCATAATATTATTTTCATTTCCACTGTTCTTAAAACAAACAAGACTTATAATTTTAAATTGGGAATACATAATAAATGAATTCCTACAAGTGTCCTTTCTAGTATCTACCATTTCCCCTTAATTGATGAAGTCTGCAATTTAAGACATTTAAAACATCAGACTAGAGATGCCACTCGAAAGTAGAATTTCATGCGGCTCTGACTTGTATTCCTAGAAACACGCATGTACACACTTATACATGCACACACACACACACACACACACACACACACACGGTGGGGACAGAGAGACAGAGGGAACCAAACAATCTCTCATACCAATAGAAGAGCTGTAAAATGTCACTGAAATTGTTGCAGAATTTGCTATCAAGATTTGCCTCAATTCTCATCTCTTGAAAATGTATCACCCATCATTTTTCAAAATCCACTTAATGTAAAACAAGAGAGGGATCATTTTCTATCCAGCCAAGTCGTAATGCAGCTTCCAGGAACTTAGAAGAAATGTAAAGTGCATCTGTCGTCATTGACAGCAGCACAAACACTTACACATTTGTTTTCCATTATTTTTTCTAAACATACTGCGGGGTTGTAGGGGTGGGATGCTGAACCCAAACACAATCCCACACTTTGGATATGGCACTACAGCCTAGCTGTGCAGTATAGTCCTTGGATAGACAATGTCATTCCACCTTCATCCCATCATTCTAGCCCCAGGATATGGTTTCTTTGTGTTTTCTCAGATATTCTCACATAAGATAAGATGATGCTGAGCATCACTGGCTCAGCCTCATTGCCCTCTGACTGTGGAAGATCTGAACTCCTTAGAGACCAAGTTAAAAGCTACCTTTTCTCTGTCTTTAAATTTCTCCTCGACCTGGCATTAATCCTAAAGTGGCAGAAAACCAAATTCTTCTTGGGTGAGGGTATATAGAGATAGTGTATCCCAGATGCCTATGAGCATCTTAAATTTTCAACTTTCCTTTAGTTCCCCAAATATCTTATTGCATCATCCAAGGCAGCTACAGCCAGTTGCCCAAAAGCATCATAATTGCAAATCAATACCTTCAGGTATTTGGAGAAAGTGTCCACTGTCCCTCTTTGAGCTAGTCTCACCTATGGATGTTATACAATATGTATCTTAAATTGGATCATCTAAACACACTCTCCAAATATAGTGAAAACTACTCAACTGTTCTTGCATCATGTACTAATATGCAAACACACCTCCTCACAGATTGGAAAGAAACTATTGGATAGCCCACACTGGGAAGAATTTCTGAGCTCACATTTTAGGAAAAGAGATATGATAGTGGTGTTAAAATCAATTGAGATGCAGTGTTAAGCTAAAGAGCAAGCGCTAGTGAAGAAGGGAGAAGGAGAAAGTAGCCTTAGACAAGTATAGAAAGGACACTAGAAAATGTATTTTTGCTGCTGTGGCAATGTGGGTCTGCCAGCTCAGTGTCGCCAGACTTGTCTCTGCTGTCTCCAGCCTGATAATCCTGAGTCAGGCAGTTCAAATTCTTCAGGGGGGAAATATGGATCATCTCAGCATAGTCCCCTTTCTAAGAGTACCTATGAACAGAGTGCTCCAAGTGTTAGCATCAAATCCATCCATGGACAGCCAGCTTCTGACCCCAGCGATGACTCATCCCCAGGCAACAACCCTCCTATATCTGTTGCCATGGCAATTATCGCACGCCCCTGCTCATGTGTTACCTGCATTACCTGCATCACCTTCATCTCACTACCTGCATTACCTACATCACAGCCACACAAACCCTGACCATAGCCCCGTCTCTCTCTTCCTCACTTCTTCCCCTCACCCCACTTCAGGGGCACGTTTGTCAGTAAAGAGCTCCCCTATGAGAACTGTGCTGGCTGGGTGTGATCTGTCCAGGACTACATGCTTTTCATCTAACACCAAGAGTCCTCAAGACTGCATAGCCTGAAGGGATGGGGGGCTTATAATTTTGACTTGTTCCAAAATTATAGCTAGGAGATCTGAGGGAGTCAGGCTACATGATCTACTGCCTATACTTATGAGTCTTAGGAGGGAAGAACTTGATTGTAAGAGACTCGGGGCAAAGCCCTCTTTTTCCAGGCCTAAATGAACCAGGCAATGAACCTTTCCTAGAAGCCCCTGTGCACATGTCCACATTGTATCTGTCTCCTAGTTTTGCACTGCTGTCTGAGCCAAGATAAGCATGGAAAATAAACATGCCCTCAGCCTTTTCTTCTCTACACTAGAACAAAGGCCATGCATGATTAACTGAAGAAGCTGCCTGGTAGTATAACTGAGGAAGATGGGAAAATCTGCCTTCTTACCAACACTCCTCCCACATTCAGAATATAAGCTCTGCACTAGTTATGTGCTCCTTTCTAACCCAGCTGCATGTATCCAAGTGTATCTTATTCACAGAGAAAGACAGCAATGCCCAGTGAAAATGAAAATGCTTGAACATCTCACCCTTTGCCACATCATGTAGATATCTCCCTTGGAAAACCCAAGTTGAGTGCTAGGGTCATTACATATAATCCACGGGAAGATGGAGAAGATTTTGCTGTCATGCCTCCCAGTGTTAGTCAGACAGGACCTCACTCATCAGGGAACATGAAACCCAAAGGGATCTAGAGCCCTATTTTTCCTGTAGAACTTCCAACCTATGGCTCTGGGTTTGAGATGGAAGAATAAGAAAGCTATATGCGACTTAATTCCCAAAGCTAAGTCTTTCTGTAGTAGACATCCAAACTAAAGATGCTTGTCACTTGTCAAATCTGTACAATCGGGACCTTGCCAAACAGTGATTGAAAGACAAATGCTCCTTAACTTTACAGAGCCTGGTTATACTCACAACACTCATGGAATCACACTTCAGTCAGGAATTGTGAACGTGTCCTTCTTATGCTATAAAGCCTACATTAGAATACTGGAGAGAAGCCACTTCTGGCCAAGCCCCCTATCTCAGATGCTTGTCCTTCATTGAATATTTTTTCCTTTACTATGAAATTTCTTAGTTTTAGTCTCTGACCAATGGTGACTTTTTGGCAGTCTCAAGAAGTCCAAAGTCTGTCATTCACACCTGAATAGACAACACCATTCTATCTCTGGTCCTATCAGCTGTGGTTGAAGAGAGACTGG
>JADRCD010158171.1:0-12749 GCA_019843815.1 Montemys delectorum
GGAGACTGTATCAAGTTAGCAAGCCAGGCCTTGGGAATGTTTGATGACGAACAAGGAGGCTGGTTATACTCTACTCAAAATACCAGCAACACAGACATAATCATTACAAGCAATACCTTTTGGCAAAAGGCAATTTGGATCAATGGTACTTTTATATCACCTAATGCCATTTATAAGGAACGTCCTTCTCAACCTAGGATAGCTCCCCATTGTAGTCTAGATAATGAAGAAACCATTCCTCCTTGGTCTGATTGTCAGTCCTTTCTTACTAGTTGGGCAAACCAGGATAAGACCTTTTCCTTCTCCCCTAATATGAGGTTTGACCCAGAAGGAGAGGAGGATATGAAACAGGGGATGTTTATTCAAGATTTCAGGGTACATCCTTTCCATAAGTGGTTACTCTGTGGAGTTAATGGTAGTTGTATCTTAGTCCATTGGTCTTTATTCAGGGTGGAACCACAGGGAAAGCCATCTTTAATGGCGTTTCCAAAACTTATCACTTTCATAAGATAGCAACCCGGAGACCTGATGGAACCTGGAAAATATATAATAATTCTACTTTAGAAATTACTGGGGTTGATAAAATTCTAGAACAAATTGACTTTTCACCTACCCCGGTGTGTGTTTATCCCCCCTTCCTGTTTATTCTTTCAAATTCTTCATTTGAAAATTGTACTAATGATTCCTGCATAATGTCTCAGTGTTGGACCGCCAAACAGGCAAGGCGTGCCATGGTTGCTAAAGTGCCAAGATGGGTTCCCGTTCCCGTAGAAATCCCATCTACTCTGTCGTTATTCAGACAGAAAAGAGATTTTGGAATAACCGCAGCCATTATAACGGCGATCTCTGTCACTGCGGTTTCAGCTACTGCCATTGGGATTGCCATGTCTACCTCAGTCCAAACAGGCACAGTTTTAAATGAACTATCTGCAACGGTGGCAGACGCAGTCGACCATCATACTTCTGCTAGTGCCCTATTAAAAGGCGGGCTGATGGTGGTCAATCAGCGCATTGATTTAATAGAAGAAAGATTGGATATTCTTTTCCCATTAGCCCAATTGGGGTGCGAAAGAAGGTTGGGTGCCCTGTGTATTACCAGCGTGCAGTATGATAATTACACACAGGCAGCTAACTTGTCTAGAAAATTATCTTTATATCTTGCAGGGAATTGGTCGGAGGGATTTGATGAGACCCTTGAATCATTGCAAGCGGCAGTAGTAGCCATCAACTTGACACGAGTGGATCTATCACTGACTGAAGGACTCTCCTCTTGGATTTCTTCAGCCTTTTCTTTCTTTAAGGAATGGGTGGGGATTGGCCTGTTTAGTGTTGCCTTGTGTGCTGGCTTAGTGTTTCTCTTCTGGATGGTTTGCAAGCTCAAAGCCCAACAAAAACGTGACAAGGTAGTAATTGCCCAAGCACTTGCTGCGCTAGAGCAAGGAGCCTCTCCCGATATTTGGCTCAGCATGTTAAAAACAAAGTAAACACTCAAAGGCTAATGGTCAGCGAGACTTAGCTCTTGCACCCCGTGGGGTCTTATCCCATTGCACACGGGAGAGTGAGTCAAACTGCCATAAGTCCTCAAGGCCCACTGCCTTTGGCCCCTACGACGGGATTAGGCTGATGCCATAAACCAGGAGCACACCAATGAGTAGTGATCCAAAGGATCCCACCTATCTCTTGGTGCTGGTAGTGGACAGCACATCAGCTAGCCTAAGACACGGGGCATTGGCCAGAGCCTATCATTTAAAACAAAAAGGGGGAGATGTAGAGAGCCACACTAAGCCGGCAGCCTCCATTACAAGATGGCGCCGGCATCCGGTTTCTTCTTCCCTTAGCACATGGTCTGCGCATGTGCCTAGGGCTAGAGCGCGCTAAGTCTCAGCCCATCTGCGCATGTGCTAGGGCCAAAACGTGCCAAGTCACAGCCTATCCCGACGCTTCTCATGAGGTAATGAGCAAACAGCCAATCAGAGATAAACACGCCGCTCCAGGGTGTATATAAACGGTGCTTTGTCCGAGGTTCTCCCTCTCCTCGCCACATGGTAATAAAGGTGCTGTAGAAGGATCTTGTGTGTGTGTCCGTGTATTCCTGCCGGCGGGAAGATATCTCGGACCACAATGTTCATAGCAGCATTATTTATAATAGTCAGAAACTAGAAACAACCCAGATGTCCCTCAACAGAGGAATGGATACAGAAATTGTGGTACATCTACACAATGGAGTACTACTCAGCTATTAAAAACAATGAATTTATGAAAATCTCAGGGAAATGAATGGATCTGGAGAATATTATCCTGAGTGAGGTAACCCAATCACAAAAGAACACACATGGTATGCACTCTCTGATAGGTGGTTATTAGCCCAGAAGTTCAGAATACAGGAAGAACAACCCGTAAACCACAAGAAACTCAAGAAGAAGGAAGATCAAAATGTGGACACTTCATTCCTTCTTAAAAGAGGGAACAAAATACCCACGGAAGGAGTTGCAGAGACTAAGTTGGAGCAGAGACTGAAGGAAGGACAATCCAGCCTTATATAGCTGTCTCCTGAGAGGCTCTGACAGTACTTGACTAATACAGAAGCAGAATCTCACAGCCATCCGTTGAACTGAGTACAGGGTCCCCAATGAAGGAATTAGAGAAAGGACCCAAGGAGCTGAAGGGTTTGCAGCCCCTTAGGACAAACAACAATATGAACTAACTACTACCCTCAGAGCTCCCAGGGACTAAGCCACCAACCAAGGACTATACATGGTGGGACTGATTGTTCTGGTAGCATGTGTATAGTAGAGGATTGCAAAGTCGATCATCAATGGGAGGAGAGGCCCTTGGCCCTGTGAAGATTCTGTGCCTCAGGTGTAGGGGAATGCCAGGGCCAATAAGTGGGAGAGGGTGGGGTGGCAAGCATTGGGAGTGGGGAGGCAACATGGGTTTGTTCTTGTTGTTTTTGTTTGTTTGTTTGGTTGGTTGGTTGGTTGGTTTTTGGAGGGGAAACCGGGAAAGGAGAAATCATATGACATGTAAATAAAGAAAATATCTAATAAAAAATAAAAAAAAAATAACAAAAGAATACCATGTAATGTTGTTAAAGAGAAAATAAGAAAGATCCTATCTCTGACAACAAGAGATACTGCTTAACTGGCACTTCTCGTATTTCTCTTTATAACAGCCCTTATCTTGATTTTGAATTTGGATCAACACTGAAAAAAAATCAAAGACAAAGACAATGAAATATTTAGTTAAAAAGAGCAGCTAGTCAAGAAAATTCTCAGCCTTCACTTGAGTTCTAAGTGAAAATTGCACTGAAGAACTAGTCACACAATTCTTCAGGGAAGACATCAGTGGTCTGAGAGGAGACATTCCATCATGTGTCTGACAATGAAGTTTGTCTCATTGTGAATATGGACATGTACTAAACAATAAAACTCTGCACAGCATACTTTTCTAAGTAAGACGTATACCAAAGGAGTCAATATAGCAAGTCACAGGAGTGTAAGTAAGTTTTCAAAAACAGTCTCAAGTTTTCCAGTCTGAAGGCCTCCTTAACTGTCACACTCATTAGCACTTGATATCATACTCTATGGCTAATCATGTTGAAGTCTTCATTTCATTCACAAAATAATGAACACATGCATAAAATGCACATAACTATGTATCATATGCTTCAACACACAGTGTTTATAAAAAATGCATACCAATACCTATTTCTCTTTTTATCTATCATTGGAGTCTTTTTCAAAAAAATTAGTACTGCTGGAATCAATAACCATGATTCCTAGAGTTGAACATATGTGTGGCCATATGTGTGCATACACCTCTTCTGCTATTTTAAAGCCCCCCCTTTAACATTTCAGTGGCTCAGAATCTGTGAAACCTGAAACTGCCCTTTCTAAAGTAGTAAAAGAAACCAATATTTTCTTAAACTCCATAGTTAGATTTGATGGGCAGTTCCACAGGTATTTTAGATATGCAATAGAAGAGTCTAAAGGGGAGAAATAGTTCTCATTGTTCTATTATATGTAAAGTGGAATGAAATATACTTGTAGTCAATTTCAACAGAGCTCAATTCGCATTTATGTAAGAGATGCTGGCATGAGACTTTGTCTGATGATCGCGAACTAAATGAGGTCTCAGTTAAACTGTTTAAAGTCATTGAAGCATTTAATTCCAGAGTAAATACATTGTGTTTGTTGTGAAAAAGAAGGCTCCACTCCACTAAATCCTTATTCCAGCTATATCACAAGCACTCATGAGGCTCACAGCATGAGAACTAGCCAGGGAAAGGGTTTCTGAAGTTTTACCCCTTCCTGGATTAGCGTAAACTTCCCCTTTTGTGTGAAGTAAGCATAAATATATGTTGACATATGTTGATAAGAGTGTGGAGGATAACAGCTAGCCACATATTACCCAAATTATCCAGGTTAATATTTCTTTATAACACACAATCCAATGGAAGTTCATACATCAAACAAGAAAATAACAGTGTGGAATCCTGGAAAGCTATTTTCAAAATACCATTCTTAACAATGACAAGGTACTCAACAAAATAATCCAATATTACATTCACAGTTATAAGGGAAATAATTCAAAAGGAAATAGCAGGTTTGTAGTGAATAAACAGAATCCAAGTATTGTGTGAAAGCCTCCTGAGTTCCAAAGTTTATAACTAGTACTTCAAATACATTGTTTTGTGTCATTGGAGTCACATAATCATCTATATCCACTTCTATGTGAAATGTAATACTATCATTCATTTCCCTTCACTGATAGACTGATTAGTCAGATTTTGATAACTCATTTATGCACTCTTACATACAACAGTGATGGGAATCCTTGGATCACTAAGCCTCTCCTGATAAGCAAACTGGAAGATCCATCATATGTGTCTCATATATGTTTGAAGGAGCCAATACTATAGTTACAGAAAAACAGGGTAATAGAGTGGGTACAGGTTGTAATAGCCTATAAAAGAAGAAAAGACACGAACTAAACATTTTGTAACAAGATAACAAAGAGAATAATCAACAAGAATCTCAGAGATGGAGAATTAGTATACAACTGAAATTATTGGCTAAGCAGAATACAGGATAACATACTGGGCACTACTTTTACATACAACACAGAGGGAAGATTGCATTGTATAGAGTGGAGTCACAAGAAAGGCATCATGGAAAATGAGATGTTCATTGACAGGGGCATTCACAATGTAGGCTGCCTGGATGAATGATTAGTGGACTCCTCTGTAGGAAGATGACAGTAAGAGCCACAGGTGCCTCAACAGAAATGACAGTGTTGGTACCAGATCTGCTGGAGGAGGTGTCTGTCGCTGCTATATCCTGACATTAAGTTTGATAAAATGGTCATACCACCTCACTCTTAGGCCAAGCAAGAATGAGATAAGAACTATGTTTTTGAAACCATGATTTTCATGACTATGCAAGCATGGAAATTGGTCTCTGAAGGTAAAAGAGTTTGTCCCTTCCAGAGTATTCATTTGTCAGTGCCAAAACTAGACCTGTGAAAAGGAGGCACTTGTTAACAGCAGTGTGAGCAGGGAGACACAGAAATTACTTCAGAGGAGACAAGAAGCTTACAGAACACCTGCTGGCCAAACTCTCAGATATCAAGACAGTGACTTCTTCAAGAAAACCTGAAGCTCTTTGATTGTTAGAGACCTAAATCCCTATATCAGGCTAGATCCTGTAGAAGAAGAGAACTAAGAGGATGAATATATTAAAATGAGATATATTAGACTGGATGACATGGTATAGTATGGGTACTCCAAAGATGGTTATCTTCACATCAGAGAGAGTGAGGACCAGGTAGCTTCTCAGTCCATGCGGCTAGGTGCCTCAACACCTCAGTCTGGTATTGAAGCCCTAGAGATGTCCTGACGAGTCACTCACATTCGATCCCGATTGCAAGGCTGAAGAGGCTCAGTTCTGATGCCCGTGAAGGAAGACAACACTGGAAATGAGTTTACCTTCGAGATGTGAAAGCAAGCTCTTGAAAGCAGAAACATTTTCTCTAGGACCTCAGGCTAAAGTACCATTCATATTTAAGATATAGCTTCTCACTTCAATTAGCTTAATCCAGAGGGTTATCTATTCTAGATAAGAATGCCAGAAAGCTTGTCTCCTGGATGATTCTGGATCCTGTCAAGTTTACAATAAATATTAGCCAGCACAGACTAACTTTGACTATCTTAGCTTCTAAGTGCCTAGATATACCATCATTTTAGAAGCAATGGAATGATCATACATGCAAAACAAAATTCAATAAGTAGTGATGCCTGCAAAGCTCCCAAATAATCATGTTTGACCATCTTCATTTAACAAGCACAAGAAACCACAAACTAGTGAGCAGTTTTTGTAAGGAGACATCAAGAGGAAATAATTATTCTTGTGCTTGAACTATATTTTCCCATGTGATAATATCTTGAGCTACATGGTACAGTTTTTGCTATGAGGCTTGATCAGTAATTTTTATAAATAAATAAACTTGGTATTAATCTTCACTAGTAATCACAGACCTCCTACTTTCTTCCAGGAAAGTATAGCTTTCCCAGGCTGCCATCTCTGATCCAAATCTTTTTAAGTGGACATGGACATTCTAGTAACATTTTGCTGTGT
Organism: Montemys delectorum; assembly: GCA_019843815.1. Lineage (NCBI taxonomy): Eukaryota > Metazoa > Chordata > Mammalia > Rodentia > Muridae > Montemys > Montemys delectorum. Next base: position 6,636 of record JADRCD010158171.1, read on the forward strand.
TTCTTTTCTATGTCTGTAAGCTGTCAGGTTTGCTTCTGACGCATATTTTGGCTTTTCTTGAGTAAGGCAAATTTTTATCATAATGAGCTACTTTCTAATCAAATAAAAATGTATGACCTCTGATCGTTATGTCTTAAATTATATATTAAAATGAGAAAGTAAATAACTGCATTGTAGAAAGCTTCCTTTGCTAATTTGCATTTCTACATTTTGGTTTTTTTATTTCAATTTTTAATTTTTAATGATCCAAGAGCAAAGGGTTTCCTTATGACCTTATATGCGCCCTTAGTTTTGGCTGTTTTTCCCTACTCTTTTCCTCTCCTTATCTTCCATTTTGTCCCACTATACTTTTTCACACCCAGTATTTCCCCTTTCTACTTTAATATCTCATGTGTTCCATCATCCTTCCAAAGTTCTTTAAAATGTAGGGACACACAAACTTTTCACGGGCTTTGTTCTAATTTCATAGTTCCTCTATTCACATTTACTCCCTCCCAAGTACATTTATGCAATAATTAGAAGTAAGGATTCACATGTGAGAAAGACAGTTGTCATCTTTTGGGTAAAGTAATACCAGATGGTGAAGATTAAAAAATTAATTCCTTCTCTTAGTTACAAGTTTTATAGTGTTTGATAGAAATGATTCTTATTTGATATTTCTTAATTAGGTATTGTTATAGGAAGCCCATTCAGACATACTCTGTAACCAATTGGAAGCCTTTGTTCCAGCAAGCTCGGACTATACTCAGGTATTTGGGATCCAAGTGTAGTTCCATGTATTTAGAGCAAGGGATTTTAAAAGTAAAAACCACATCCTGTTATCTTGCTAAGTAGCTAAAAGGGAAGTTTTGTAGAAGCAGGCAGTTTAATAGAAGCCAAATTAAATTAGCTGGGGCATCTTGGCCTCAGGTTCCTAGAATAAAGTTGAATAATTTTCCATGGGATTTTCCATCAAGGAGGTCAAATTCTAGTCAAACTTTAAATTGCCTCACCAAGAATACAAAGTAGAGGAACCTCTGCATTGTCTAACTTGTCACAGTATGAAAAAAAAAAAAAAAAAAAAAGAAAGAAAGAAAGAAAGAAAAAAGAACTCTTCAGGCCATTAGAGATGGCAGTTTCCACCTTCTATTTATGTTGATATTCATGACTTGGTAAGAAAATTTAACAGAAATATTTCACTTGTAATGGTAACACAGACCACCGGGGTCACAGCACCAGGAAAAACTCACAAGAAGGCAAAGTGACTGAGAAGAAAGGATTTGTAGATTTCAACTTTGGGACTGACGTAACCGGCAAAATAAAAGGCACCAAATCGGGGCTTGGAGACCAGCAGCAGGGGACAAAGGCCAGTCAACCCGGACCCCCAAACAGGGTCACTTCTCCAACAGCTCATGGGACCGCCAAAGGCATGGAGGTGTCTGCAAGGCAGTGTCTGGCACAAAAGCTGCAGACCCTGTCAGGGAGGGAAGCTGATGGCCCAGTAGGCAACCCTTTTCCCCTTGTTATCCACTTCCTAGCCCTGAATTCTTCCCGGTAGGTAGCTCCTGCTGCCAATAACAAGGGCACATCACAGGCACATCACAGGCATCTCTCAGGAGCCATGGATATTGGTCTGTTCCAAAAGGCACAGCATTAAGGTCAGTTTGGTTACACAAAGACCATCTTATTTGGTGTGCAGAGTGAGCTACTGGGGTAGGGTGGGGTGCACTTTGAAAGCGCAGCAGGTCCCAGACACCTCAGCCCACTGTCTGGCTGGTTTTAGAAGGAGAAATGCCTCCCCTTCAAGGCAACTGGAGTGAAGAGCCCACACCTGCTGGCTGATCGATGGCAGAACTGGAAACAAGGGTTTCATGGCACCTCCACTTTTTGGCACCACAGACTCACTGACCAGATTGTCATGGCCCACAGTGATATCCCAGGACAGAAAATCCTGACATTGGCCAGCAAATCTGACAAGGTAGTTTCAAGACAGTTACCCAGGATGGGGGACAGGGGTGAAGGCATCTAGAAAGGGGCTCAGAACTTCTCTCCTAAGATGGGGAAGGAATTAGTGTTTTGTGATGGTTATTTTTTCTGTGTATGTTGTATTCAAATGATGATCATAATATGATATAAGATTAGGTAGATGGATAATGAGACACATTGATCTATAGGCAGTAAGTATGGATTTAGTTATAACTTCATTAACCTATCTTTTTATTTTTATTTTTTTACTTCATTCAGAGCCTGTTGATGGTTTGGGCCTGGACAGTCTAAATCCTCTTAACCTTGCTGGTCAGTATAAAACTTTGAATACAGTTATTTTAGAAAACAGAACACAGTCAGACTACAGTCAAATTTGCAAGGTTCTAGGTAGAGATGGCTGTGGCCCTGGACAGGAGTGGCTTCGGGGGGATGTCATCCCCTGTGATCCGGGAGGCAGAGGTGACTAGGACTACACAGAAGCACAGTGCTCACAAAAGAGTTCTAATTCAGGCCAACCAAGATGAAAATTTTGGTACTACTACACCAAGAACCCAGATTATTCCTCGAACTCCAAGCTCATTTCAACAACCTTTCACTCCACCAAGCCAAAGCCTTCTAAGACACCCAGATATTTCCTACTTTCTTAGGACAGAAGAGAGGTCTCCCCAGCACACACAATCTTCTGGGCACTTGGGGAATCTTTCCATGGTGACTAACCTCGATGACAGCAACTGGGCAACTGCATTCTCATCCCACCATTAAGGGTTCTGCCCAGACACGTAGCACCATAATATGACCGAGGACGTAAACTTAAGTACTGTCAAGCTACGAGAAGACAACCCCGGAGAGGTTGCATCCATGAGTACGTTCTCTGACTTCCTGCAGTCTTTCTTGAAACACTCTTCAACTACAGTCTTTGATCTCGTAGAAGATTACGAGATCTTCTATTTGTGGTAGTCAGGTGAATATCCTGAGTGAAGTAGTGAGTGGAGCAACGCCTGAACTGCAGAAGTTTTCAAAGACAGGTAGAATGTTCTGGCTTCTTCAGCAGGAGGTGGTCTCATGGAGACTGCTCGCTTCTTCAGATAGAGACAGAATAGTCTTCATTAGAACAGGAAAATATGTTCCCAATTGCTGGTATTAATGCCAGCAAGAAGATGCTTGTGGAAGCGTTGTTTCAGAGGGACTCGCTGGTCCAGCAGAGCCGGTGGTAGACTGGCTAGAGAGTATTGCCAAAGATGAAATAGGAGATTTCTCAGACAATATTTAGTTTTATGCAAAATCATTATATTGGGAAAATACCCTCCACTCCTTAAAGCAACAGCAGCTGCTGTCTTACATAGGAAGTCCCCGTCCTCTTGTCACGGAGCTGGACCCAGACGCTCCCATCAGACAGAAAATGCCGCTTGATGATCTAGACAGAGAGGATGAGCTCAGACTGCTGAAGAACCTCTTCACTCTCATCTGTTCTGGCATGACAGAAAAGGCACAACGCCTTTATAAACGTTGTGGGCAAGCATGGTGAGCTGCAACCCTGGAAGGCCGGAAGCTGTACCATGACCCTAATATTAGTGGAGCGACAGAGCTAGAACCTGTTAAAGGGAATCCATATAGATGGATCTGGAAGATTAGTTGCTGGAGAATGGCAGAAGATGAAGTTTTTAATAAATACGAATGAGTAATTTATGCAGCACTGCGTGGGAATCTTAAGCAGCTCCTTCCAGTCTGTGACACCTGGAAAGACACAGCGTGGGCCTACTTCCGGGTGGTCGTGGACAGCCTGGTGGAGCAGGAGATTCGGACATCAGTAATGATGCTAAGTGAGGAGCTCCATTGAGAGTACATGGAAGCAAACTGGACCTTAGAAAAAGGTTTTGAAGAACTTCAAGCAACTGATAAAAAGAGAGTTTTGGAGGCGAATCGAGAACATTACCATATAGCTCAGAAATTCCTTATCCTCGGAGACATTGATTGTTTGATGGATGAATTTAGCAAATGGCTAAGAGCAGAAGCAGCCTACCTGGACACCTCCTCTGCTTTATGACACACCTCATTCTGTTTTTCCACACCCTGGGATTACAGACCAAAGAAGAAGTTTCCATTGAAGTTCTAAAGGCATATATACAGCTGCTAATAAGCCAGAAGCACACAAACCTCATAGCATTCTATACCTGTCATTCGTCTCAAGACGTCCCTCTTGCCCAGCATGCCTTATTTTTGAAAGGTGTTACAGAATTTGAGCAGCGGCACCAATGCCTAGAGCTGTCTAAGGAAGCAGATTTGGATGCTGCAAGGATAACACAAAGTGTAGTTGAGAATATTCGGAAGAAAGATAATGGTGAATTCAGTCACCATGACCTGGCTCCATCCCTAGACACGGGCACTACTGAGGAGGACCGCTTGAAGATCCATGTGATTGACTGGCTAGTGTTTGACCTGGCATAGAGAGCAGAATCCCTGAGGCAAGCCAGTGCCATCATGAGGACTTTGTTAGCATTAAAGAAACATGAAGCTGCAAAAGAATGTTTGTGAGAATTCCTCAGGAGTCCATCGCAGAAATCTATAATCAGTGGGAGGAGCAAGGCGTGGAGATCCCTCTTCCTGCTGAGAATGATAACTCTATCTGAGAGCATTTGTGTATCAGAGCCTATCAGGAAGCCCATGAAACCTTCAACAAGTGGTTTAAACATATGAATTCAGCTCCACAGCAACCTACATTGCTATCTCAAGCAACTTTTATAGAGAAAGTGGCTTATGAACACAAAGAAAAGAAATACAAGATGGATCATAATATTTGGAAAGGACATTTGGACGCCCTAACTGCTGATGTGAAGGAGAAAATGTACAACATCTTGTTGTTTGTTGATGGAGGATGGACGGTGGATGTCAGAGAGGACCCTGAGGACAGTGAATGGACACATCAGATGGTTTTACTGAGAAAGCTGCCTCCCTGTGCTGTGCTTCTGCTTCACACCATACTGTCACAGCACCGGGCAGTACCAGGAGTGCCTGCAGTTGGCTGACATGGTGTCCTCTAAGCGCCACAAGCTCTATCTGGCATTTTCTAAGGAAGAACTAAGGAAACTGCTGCAGAAGTTAAGGGAGTTCTCTCTAATGCTCCTAGGTCAGGGCTTTGACCCGCTTGGCTATGAAATTCAGTCCTAACTCACCATTTTCTGATGCTCATGACTACAGAAGGATGCTTCGTTGGTTGGTTGGTTGAGTTGCTTGCTTGGTTGGTTTAGGTCAAATATACAAATTTGTAATTATTCGTTTGTTTGTTTGTTCTTTGGCAGTCTTGGGGAAAACATAAAATTTGGGCATTTCAATTTTATATTGTATCAGGATTTCCTTGTGTATTTTTTAAAGAAATTATACAAAATTATTTTTTGTTCTATAGAAAAAAAAGAATGCAAAATACAGTGAGAAAATTTGTGTAAAGAAATGAGCATTGAAGTGTGTGGGTTTCATCAGACCATGTCAAAGGCGTCTGTTTTGTGGAGCTTCTGATGACCTTGGGAAAACAGATTGCACAAACACTATCCAGACTGCTGTAAGTCAGATACTGCCTTCATCTAAAAAAGGAAAGTACATAGAGATCCGACCTCAGCTTCCTACTGCCATTTGTTTAACAAATTTTAGCAAAGCAAAAATTTCAACTCTCTCTGATTTATTGCTCAGGGGAGTTCAAGGGAATTCCCTTGTGTGAACAATTTATTCTCTTGCTCTGAACATTTGAAATCATCTCAACAGGATAGGATGTGTCAATGACCTTGGCCAATTCCTCTGTTTTTTGGTTTTTTGGTTTTTGTTTTTTTTTTTTTTTTTTATTTGCTAAGTAGGTCATTGTGCCTTGTCTTTTCTGGCCCACGGCCACAATCACATGTGGGAATCCATTTCCTTGGGTTACTCTCTCTTTCCTCTTATTCCCACTGCACCCTTCTAAGACCTGCAAAACAAACAAACAAACAAACAAAAACTTAAGTAACTTAAATTGCCCTTCTGTCCTCCTGAACTACTAGTCCAATGTTTCAATAAAATAAGGAAAGAGAGAGACAGAGACATAGACAGAAACAAAGACACCAAGACACACAAAGAAAGGAAGAAAGAAAGAAAGAAAGAAAGAAAGAAAGAAAGAAAGAAAGAAAG
>JADRCD010158173.1:156-23837 GCA_019843815.1 Montemys delectorum
AGAAAGAAAGAAAGAAAGAAAGAAAGAAAGAAAGAAAGAAAGAAAGAGAGAGAGAAAGAAAGAAAAAAAGAAAGAAAGAGAGAGAAAGAGAGAGAGAAAGAGAGAAAGAAGAAAGAAAGAGAGAGGGGGGAAGAAAGGAAGGAAGGAAGAAGGAAAAAGAAAGAAAGAAAGAAAGAAAGAAAGAAAGAAAGAAAGAAAGAAAGAGAGAGAGAGAAAGACAGACAGACAGAAAGAAAGAAAGAAAGAAAGAAAGAAAGAAAGAAAGAAAGAAAGAAAGAAAGAAAGAAAAAAGAGAGGAAGGAAGAAAGAAAGAGAGGAAAGAAGGAAAGAAGGAAGGAAGATGAGCTGATGTTCCTGTCCAGTTCACAACTTTAAGCTTGCTATTCTCTTCACATTTCAAAGCATACTTACAAAAATTTCTCAGGATCTAGGATCAATATCTGAAACATAATTATGAGAGCCATCTGAATGAACCATGGCCTCTAAAGATATATGATGTTAACGTAAATTCAACCTAGTTTTGTTTTCCTTATACTTTGACGAAACTCAAAAGGAAATCTGTTAAGGATCAAAAACTCCAGAAGAAGGAAATAGAAACTTCTGTTGGAAATGAAAGAGAGTAAAGAGAACTTTTATTTTTTTTTCTCTAAAGAGACTCAGTGCTACATTTTCTTTAAAAGGTTGCTGATGGTTATAGTTTATATGGAATATCCCTCCAAACATCCACATATTAGTCTTGGTCCCCAACTGGCACTATTTGAAGGTGTAGAACTTTAACAAGGCATCTTTTGGAAACTGAGGACATGGTCTTGAGGACAACAGTGGAAGCTGACCCTTCCCTTTTTCATTTCTATAAAGGGTTCACTCCACCAAGTGCTCCAGCCACTGTGCTCTTCCTTACCATAGGCCCAAAAGCAACAGGGACTGCTTCTGTACAGGACTGGACCTGCCAGAATTATTGGGTATTTTGTGACAGTAATAGAAAACGCACTAACCGATACAATATCTGAAGCTTTATGTTTTAACATGGCAATTTATGAGAAATGAGATGAAAACCTGGACCTGGATTCAAGATCACAAAAGCCACATTCTCCACAGCATGTGGCTTAGAACGTTACCTCAGCTTTTATATTTAACATCCTGCTACGCTACTGCCTGCTTGCTTTGGTTGGATCTTCTCTGAAAGTCAGTAAGAAAGGCCTTTGACAGTGTTTCAGGTGACTAACTGCAAATCCTTCAGAAAAATAGGATAGTACAAGTAAATGCAGCCGAAAAATTTAAAACTCAAAGCCCAATGCTAAGTTACCATTTCCACAAGAAGGGAGGGGTGAAAACATCAAAATTCCAGCTATTACTATAAATTTAATTAGAGTGTTTTTAAAACATTCCATAATTATTATCAACTCTCATAATTTATACCATCCATACAAGGATTATAGAGAATAGACTCAAAAGCCAGGCAGGAATTCCAGTAGATGAAACACAGACCAAATGTTGCCGGATTGTTTGAATACACATATGAGGAAATCAGTTAATGTCAGCTTTTAAGGTACACCTTGCACAGTTTGTTTAATGAATTCAAACCCCTGGGGGTGGCTCCTGGACCTTTGTACCGACAAAAAAAAAGTTTTCAGCAAATTCAGGGTCACCATAACCCCTTTTAAAAGGCACTATGTGCTTCTCCTTTATCTGAAAAAATCTTAGCTATGCTTTCAAGATTACTCTCTGGGAGGCTTTGTCAAAAACAGGCCTCTTTTCCCCTGCCTGCTTCATGAGTCTGTGTATGTAATAAGCACTGACCATTTGGAAAGGTTCTGGGATCTTTAGAAAGAAGTGAGTCTGACCTCGGACACCATTCAGCCATGTGTGGTTATCATTTGTGAACAATCACTAAATGACTTTTAGAAATTGGGAAATTGGCAGGGGAAAAGTGCATCCATTTTTAAATATCCACTTCTAGGAAAAACATTCTCTCTGTTGTGTGATTCCTTTGATTTCAGTAATTAAGGTTACATTTTTCTTTCATAAATATTTTTATCCTCTTGGAGTAGAACTGAAATCTCTGTTTTATAGAAAACACATGAAGTCTGCCTTTTCCTTTGAATCAGAAGCATTTCTCAAGTTATCCCAAATATATTGTATTTCCTTACAAGGCCACATGAGGGGCAGATGAGGAGAATAAAGCCCTTTATAACAATTAGAAGTATTGGCTTTCCATGCAAGCTTTTCCTCTCTAATTCCTATCAGCATTTTGATCAAAGAGTAAAGCTTCTGGGCCTTTTAATTTTAATTGAATTTAACTTTATCTTCTTTGGTGGAGAAATTTCCAAACCTATACTTTGGCTGCTGTGCTACAGGGGACATATAGAAATGTGTAAACTAAGACGGGGGGGGGGGGTAGTTACTAAAAGCTAAAATAATACCATAAATCAAAAACTAGTCTATTGATAGTATCTTAGGGAGAGGGTATAGAGTGGGGGAAGGAAAGAAGGAAGAGTGGGAGCAAAGAGTGGAAGAAGGGAGGGGGAGAAGAAAGAGAGGAAGGAAGGGAGGGAGGGAGGAAAATCTGCCATAAACTTTAGAAGGCCTGATGGAACTCTTTTGCGCTCCTAGATATTTCATGCTACTTGCTTTGAAAAGCCTGGATCCAGGCTCTACCTTACCTTCAGATCATTGTGAAGGGTCAGGAGTGAAGGTGGTATTTTTTCTTACGCATCCACAGTACTGTTCATCATCTAAGGAAATCAGCACAGGAATTCAAACAGGTCAGGAACCTGGAGGCACAAGCTGATGCAGAGCCATGAAGGATGCTGCTTACTGGCTTGCTCATCATGGATTGCTCATCATGGCTTGCTCAGCCTCCTTTCTTATAGAATTCAGGACCACCAGCCCAGGGATGACACCACCCACAATGGATTTCCTTCATCAATCACTGGATAAGAAAATGTCCTTCAGGCTTGCTTACATCCCTGAGGGAAGAGGCTTTTTTTTTCTCTACCCCAAAAATTCTATCAGAGAACTTTTATAGCTGATAAACTCCTTTAGTGAAGTGGTTGGATACAAAATTAACTAAAAAAAAAAAAATCAGTCCTCCTAGATACAAACAATAAATGGGCTGAAAAAAGAAATTAGGGAAACAACACCCTTCACAATAGGCACAAAAAATATAAAGTATCTTGGTATAACTCTATCCAAGCAAGTAAAAGACCTGTATGATAAGAACTTCAAGTCTTTGAAGAAAGGGATAGAAGATATCAGAAGATTTAAAGAACTCCAGTGCTTATGGATCTGTAGCACTAACAAGGTAAAAACAGCCATCTTACTGAAAGCAATCTACAGATTTAATACAACTTCAAAATTTTAACACAATCTTTTAAAGATCGTGAAAGAACAATTCTCAACTTCATATGGGAAAAATAAAACACCCAGGATATCCAAAACAATCTTGAAAAAAAAAAAAAAAAAAAGCTTCTGGAGGTATCATAATCCCTGATCTCAAGCTGTACTACACAGCAATAGTGAAAAAAAAAAAAAAAAAAAAACCCACCCCGTGGAATTGGCATAAAAAGCGACAAGTTAATCAATGAAATTGAATTGAAGACCTATAAGTAAATCCACACACCTATGGACACTTGATTTTTATTTTATTTTTTTTTTATTTTTTGGCTTCTAAAGTAAGTATTTTATTTTTTATTTTTATAATTTTTATTAGATATTTTCTTTTTTTTTAGATAATTTCTTTATTTACATGTAAATTTTCCCTTTCCCAGGTTCCCCTCCAAAAAACAAACAAACAAAAACAACAAGAACAAACTTCTTTTGCCTCCCCCCTCCCCATGCCTGCCACCCCACCCTCTCCCACTTATTGGCCCTGGCATTCCCCTACACTGGGGCACAGAACCTTCACAAGGCCGAGGTCCTTTCCTCCTACTGATGATCAAATTTGCAGTCCTCTACTATACACATGCTGCCAGAACATTCAGTCCCACCCTGTATAGTCCTTGATTGGTGGTTGGGTCCCTGGGAGCTCTGAGGGTACTAGTTAGTAATTGTTGTTCATCCTAAGGGGCTGCAAACCCTTCAGCTCCATATCATATGATATCTCCTTGTTTCCTCTTCAAAAACGAAATAAAATAAAATAAAATAAAATAAAATAAACCCTATTCCCTCCCCCCTCCCGCTGCTCACCAACCCACCTTCTCCTGCTTCCTGGCCCTGACATTCCCCTACACTGGGGCATAGAACCTGCACTGGACCAAGGGCCTCTCCTTCCATTAATGACTGACTAGGCCATCCTCTGCTATACGTATGCTGCTGGAGCCATTAGTCCCACCATGTGTACTCTTTGGTTAATGGTTTAGATCCTGGGAGCTCTGATGGTATTACTTAGTTCATATTGTTGTTCGTCCTATGGGGCTGCAAACCGTTCAGCTCCTTGGGTCCTTTCTCAAGCTCTTTCATTGGGGACCCTGTGCTCAGTCCAATGGATGGCTGTGAGCCTCTACTTCTGTATTAGTCAGGTACTGTCAGAGCCTCTCAAGAGACAGCTATATCAGACTCCTGTCATCCAGCACTTGCTGGCATCCACAATAGTGTCTGGATTTGATGACTGAATATGGGAAGGATTCCCAGGTGAAGCAGTTTCTGAATTGTCTTTTCTTCAGTCTCTGCTCCATAGTTTGTCTCTGTAACTCCTTCGATGGGTATTTTGTTCCCCCTTTTAAGAAGGAACGAAGTATCTACATTTTGGTCTTCCTTCTTCTTGAGTTTCTTGTGGTTTATGGATTGTATCTTGGGTATTCCGAGCTTCTGGGCTAATAACCACTTATCAGAGAGTGCATACCATGTGTGTTCTTTTGTGATTGGGTTACCTCACTCAGGATGATATTCTCCAGATCCATCCATTTCCCTAAGAATTTTATAAATTCATTATTTTTAATAGCTGAGTAGTACTCCATCGTGTAGATGTACCACAATTTCTGTATCCATTCCTCTGTTGAGAGACATCTGGGTTGTTTCCAGTTTCTGACTATTATAAATAAGGCTGCTATGAACTTAGTGGAGCATGTGTTCTTATTACATATTGGAGCATCTTCTGGGTATATACTCAGGAGTGGTATAGCTGGGTCCTCTGGTAGTACTATGTCCAATTTCCTGAGGAACTGCCAAACTGATTTCCAGAGTGGTTGTACCAGCTTGCAGTGAAGTAGTGTTGTTCTTTCTGCACAACCTCGCCAGCATCTGCTGTCACCTGATTTTTTGATCTTAGCCATTCTGACTGGTAGAAGGTGGAATCTCAGGGTTGTTTTGATTTGCATTTCACTGATAATTAAGGATGTTGAGTATTTCTTTAGGTGCTTCTCAGCCATTTGATATCCCTCAGTTGAGAATTCTTTGTTTAGCTCTGTACCCCATTTTTAATAGGGTTATTTGATTCTCTGGAGTCTAACTTCTTGAGTTCTTTGTATATATTGGATATTAGCCCTCTATCAGATAAATGATTAGTAAAGATCTTTTCCCAATGTGTTGGTTGTTGTTTTGTCCTGTTGGCAGTGTCCTTTCTCTTACAGAAGCTATTTTATGAGATCCCATTTGTCAATTCTTGATCTTAGAGCACAAGTTATTGGTGTTCTATTCAGGAAATTTTCCCCTATGCCCATGTGTTCAAGACTCTTCCCCCACTTTCTTTTCTATTAGTTTCAGTGTATGTGTATGTGGAGGTCCTTGATCCACTTGGACTTGATCTTGGTACAAGGAGATAAGAATGGATCGATTTGTATTCTTCTACATGCTAACCTCCAGTTGAGCCAGCACCATTTGTTGAAAATGCTGTCTGTCTTTTTTCCACTGGATGGTTTTAGCTCCTTTGTCAAAGATCAAGTGACCACAGGTTTGTGGGTTCATTTCTGGGTCTTGAATTCTATTCCATTGATCTACCTGCCTGTCACTGTACCAATACCATGCAGTTTTTATCACAATGGCTCTGTAATACAGCTTAAGGTCCAGGATGGTGATTCCACCAGAGGTTCCTTTATTGTTGAGAATAGTTTTGGCTATCCTGGGTCTTTTGTTATTCCAGATGAATTTGCAAATTGCTCTTTTTAAATCTGTAAAGAAATGAATTGGAATTTTGATGGGGATTGCATTGAATCTGTAGATTAGAATGGCTACTCCAGCTTGTTTCTTGGGACCATATGCTTGAAAAATTGTTTTCCAGTCTTTTATTCTGAGGTAGTGTCTGTCTTTGTCCCTGAGGTGGATTTCCTGTGTGCAACAAAATGTTTGGTCCTGTTTACATACCCAGTCTGATAGCCTATGTCTTTTTATTGGAAAATTGAGTTCATTGAAATTGATAGATATTAAGAAAAAGTAATTGTTGCTTCCTGTTATTTTTGTTGTTAGAGTTGGAATTCTGTTCATGTGGCTATCTTCTTTTAGTTTTGTTGGAAAATTACCTTTTTGCTTTTTCTAGGATGTAGTTTCCCTCCTTGTGTTGAAGTTTTATATTATCCTTTGAAGGGCTTGATTTGTGGAAATATATTGTGTAAATTTGTTTTGTCATGGAATACTTTGGTTTCTCCATCTACGGTAATTAAGAGTTTTGCTGGGAATAGTAGCCTGGTCTGGAATTTGTGTTCTCTTAGGGTCTGTATGACATCAGCCCAGAATCTTCTGGCATTCATAGTCTCTGGTGAGAAGTCTGCTGTAATTCTGATAGTTCTTCCTTTATATGTTACTTGACCTTTTTCCCTCACTGCTTTTAATATTCTTTCTTTGTTTTGTGCATTTGGTATTCTGACTATTATGTGTCAGAAAGAATTGCTTTTCTGGTCCAAACTATTTGGAGTTCTGTAGGCTTCTTGTATGTTCATGGGCATCTCGTTTTTTTAGATTTGAGAAGTTTTCTTCTATAATTTTGTTGAAGATATTTACTGACCCTTTAAGTTGGAAGTCTTCACTCTCTTATCTATAGGTATCTATTATCCTTATGTTTGGTCTTCTCATTGTGTTCTGGATTTCCTGGATGTTTTAGGTTAGGAACTTTTCGCATTTTGTGATTTTGTTGACTGTTGTGTCAATGTTTTCTATGGTATCTTCTGCACCTGAAATTCTCTCTTCTATCTCTTGTACTCTGTTGGTGATGTTTGTATCTAGGGTTTCTGACTTCTTTCTTTGGTTTTCTATCTCCAGAGTTGTCTCTCTTTGTGATTTCTTAATTGTTTCTATTTCTATTTTTAGATTCTGGATCATTTTGTTCAATTTCTTCACCTGTTTGGATGTGCTTTCTTGTAATTCTTTAAGGTATTTTTGTGTTTCCTCTTTAAAGGATTGTACTTGTTTACTTGTGTTCCCTTGTATTTTTTTAAGGGAGTTATTTATGCCTTTATTAAATTCCTCCATCACCATCATGAGACATGATTTTAGATCCAAATCTTGCTTTTCCAGTGTGTTGGGGTAACCAGGACTTGCTGTGGTGGGAGTACTAGATTCTGATGATGCCAAGTAGTCTTGGTTTCTGTTGGTAAGATTCTTGCATTTGCCTTTCACCATCTGTTGATCTCTGGTGTTAGATGTTCTTGCTGTCTCTGGCTGGAGCTTGTTCCCCCTGTGGGTCTATAAGCCTGTGTCAGCGCTTCTGGGAGATCAGCTGTCCTCTAGTAAGACCTGTGTGCAGAGGGATGTGGATCAGCCATCCCTCCTGAGTCCTGGGGTCAGAGGACACCCTAGAGACAGGCTCTCTGCTTGTGGGAAAGGTACAGAGAGGATTGTGGACCTGCTGTGTCTCCTAGTTGTAGACGGAGGTAGAAAGGATCCTGTCCCAGCTGCCCTACCAATTCTGTGGCCTGAGCCTCCCGGCTGGTCGCTCCTTAGACAGTCACCCGAGAGAAAAATTGACACTTGATTTTTTAAATCTTGTATAGGGTCTTCTAGTAATCTCTGGATCCTGAGAAGGATGAAGTATCAGTAGACAAGTAAACTAAGATTTGTGCTCTGTACCGATTATGTTTCTCGTCATTGTGACAAAACTCTTAACAGCAACAGTTTAAAGCAAGGATGGAAGATTTGTTTTGGCTAGGGCTGTAGAGGCTCAGGTCATAACTGATTGATCTTAGGTCTTAGGCAGAAAGAACATCATGGTTATAAGAACATGTGACAAAGGAGATCTATTCACTACATAGCCAACCAAATGTAAACAGTCTACAAGGTGTGACCCGGAATAACATGAACCTAAAGATCCATCCCAGTGTGGTTCTTCCTCCACCTAATCCTACCTTCCAATCTAAAATAGCACCCCCAGCTGGAGAGTAAATTTTCAGTACAAAGTATTTTTGAGGATAGTTCATAACCAAACTGTAACACATTGCTTCAATCACTTCAAAGTGACAGGGATATTTAAAAAAATAAAATGTACCCTGAATGTAAAAACAAAATGTAGCTTCTAGAAGTTATAATATGTAATATCCCATCAATGTGACATTTGAGTTTATATTACTTAAGTAAATCCTTACAACAATTCGAGGAAATATGTAAGTATTATTATGTTCTATTTTTGAATTGAGGACATTCATAGTTGTAAAGGTTTTTTTATAAATGTCATTTAAAAATGGCAAGGCCCACATGTCAATATTTTGTGACCACATATAATTGACAGAGAAGTCCATTAAATATCATTTTCCTCTAGAATAAGTAAACTTGTTCTATGAGCCAGAAGTAATTTTGAGAAAAAGAGACCCTAAAGATGTCCACAGAGATAATAAGCAAAGATAGAACTGGAGAAGAAATATCTGTTGTGAAAATCAGAATCCCAAGTCATAGCAAAAGTTTTAGAGACCATTTGTCAGATGCAATATAATTTGCATCAAATTGAGTTAGATGTGGGGAGAGGCTTACAATTTCCAAGCTCATGGCCCCTGAACAGACTGCAGGAAGCTGATGAAAAAAGGCTCCAGTGGTCCAACTACACATAGTAAGGCTTGAAATAGAGATATAAGAATGAGGAATAGCAAGAGTTGCAATGTGGAAAAGGATCTGGGGCTGGAGGATAAAATGTTTATAAACACGGAGTCCTCTCCTCTTCTTTCTAACCAAACTAAGTAGGATACAGAAGATGACTTCTCAGCAGCTAACAATTGCCAGCAGCTCCTTGGCTAGGCCCTAGTTTCTCACTCATCTCAGACACCCAGTCCTCCATGGTTGGTGTTCACACTAAAACCGAATGATGAGCAAAGAGTTGTGAAAGCAAGCGCCTCTTCACGCATCTTTTCTATGCTCTCGTCTTATTTTCTTCAATTTGCCTCTGTTCTTTCCACCTCTTTCCTGTGGTTCTTTCCTTCCTTTCTTCCTTTGTTTTGTTTTGTTTGTTCGTTTGTTTGTTTTGAGGCAGAGTCTTTCTATGTAAACCAAGCTGTCCTGTAATAGATGATTTTTCTGAGTTAGCCTCCTGTGTCCTGGAATTGCATGCTTGTACCACTCTGCCTTCCATGGTTTTCTTTAAATTATCCTTGGGAAAAAAAAAACACAAATTAGGCACTAAACTTCAGATAATGCCCACGGATATCCTTTAAGGCATAGATACCTCCGTCCCTTCCCATGTTTTCTAGATCCTCAGTAGCTAGTGTAACAGCCTTCCAGGTACAGGCTTTTCATTGGCTCTTGGGTCACACATCATCAAGTAAACAAATACTTCTCTTTATGTGTTGTATTTTCTGCGTCTCTTGATTGACAACCAGACCTAATGGTCCTCGTTGGGTCTCTTCCATGGAGTTGACGTTTTAACGGGAATAAACTGGCATAGGTCAGACAAAAGTCAGAGGGAGACTGTCTACATAAAATCTTTTCTATGACAGAGACTCCTGGACACAGGCTAAGGACTTGAATATTAAGCTATTTGTCAGGACAAAGAAGCATCATTTGAAAGCCCAGAGGAAGCATTCCTGATGCCCTTCTTTAAGAGTAGGGCAGGGCTGGCGTTTACAGCTTCCCCACAACAAAAGACCTGAAGACCAATCTGTAGGAAAACCACAGCAACAATTCAACAACGTCCATGGAAGGTTTCAGAATAGAAGGGAGAAGCGACGAGATACAGTGAATCTAAAAAGGTGTAGCAGATGAGAATTTTCAGTGGTGATAGACAAATTCTTAGAAAATACCACACTCAGTTCATTTCAAATTGTGTTATTATTTCTTTAGAAAAAAAAAAAAAACTAATGTGTACAGGTGGGTGACTTAGGAGGGCAGAAAAATAACCTGAAGTTGAAGTTACAGGCAGTTGGAAGTTGCTAAACATGGGTTCTGGGAAGTGAATTCAGCTCCCTGAAAAGAGCCTCAATTGTTCTTAACAAATAAGCTATCTCAGGGCCGGAGAGATGGCTCAGTGGTTAAGAGTATTGACTGTTCTTCCAGAGGGCCTGAGTTCAATTCCCAGCAACCACATGGTGAGTCAAATCCATCTGTAATGGGATCTGATGCCCTCTTCTGGTGTGTCTGAAGAGAGTGACAGTGTACTCATATATATATAAAATAAATAAATAAATAAATAAATATTAAAAAAACCAATTGAGCTCTTTCTCTTGACACCTTAACTTGTAATTCTTAAAGGAGAACCTATGGAAAACAAAATAATAATTTGATGAGATAATAATCTGAGCCTAAAATTTCAAATATATAAAATTAAAATTGAGGAAGAAAGACTAATAATAACAGGAAGGAATATTTTTTGCTTACTGAAAGTATGTTAATAGAAGTTATTTTACTTATGAAGTTGTAAAAAGCAATACACATTATTCAAGTATGTTATTTAAAAGTATATGGCATTGTTCAGCACAACACAAAAGAAGTAACAGAACTTATAACTTAGGTAAAAGATTTTATATAAAGCACAAGAATAAATATCAGTATAAAAAGAAGTTGGCAAAAGATCATTTCTAGAATAAGAGTTTTAAAATAATATGAAATGATCTGCTAACAAAAAAAGCCTTTTGTTTGTTACAGCCAAAGCTTTATCATCTACATTAGTCTCTAATGTAAATTGAAATGTTCCTAGTAAAAGTATAGCAAATATATATCAGACAGGAAAACTTAAGTTATGGTTCCGCAACATTCAACTCTGACCTAACAACAAGGAATTAAGAATCTGATGAATGCCACTCTCCACACAATCAATGAGTACATTCTACAACTATAAAACAGCCCCTAGTGTTTGTGAATCGAAGAGTACAATATCAAAATGCAGAAATGGAAAGCTAAGGGGAACACAAACAATCAAAAGGCCAAGGATAGTAGGTGGCTGTAAAAAACACCTGGTTGAGACTGTAGGCATGATAAGTGGACAAAACAGATCATTAAGGAGCTCCAGTCCTGAGAAACACCATTACCAGGAAAACACAGTTCCCTCCACAGTAATTTAAACTAGTACATGTAAGACACGGAAGGAAAGAGGAGGGATAGGAACCTGCTGTTCACACAGCTGGAGGCTTCACACTTGGACCAGAAGAGAATCAAACCTGGCTTCCCTGTCAAGGCTGGAGCCCAGCCTTGGAAGAAGCAGGGAGTTCTCTGTGCCTCTTGCCTTGTAGAGAAGAGAGGCAGGGTTCGTCTATGATGGTGCAGGCCAGACAAGCCAACAGCAGTAGACAAGCTTACTCTAACTCCTCAAATAGTGACTTAGACTACTTAAATATACACTCAGTTTCTTAAAAGCAGATTCTGTGGATTCAGTGGAACATTTAAATACACAGATATATAGGGTTTATCCTACCAAAAAAAAAAAAAAAAAACCCTCATTCACTCTAGACTGAAATATGTGAAAATGTTATGGTCCATATATATATTTTGTTATGGAATTTTCAAAGGACGTTTTTCCTCTCCATATATTTTAAGGACTTCTCCCTCCTTCCTTCCCCCTCTCTTTCCCCTCCCTCTCTCCTTCCCTCCCTTCCTTCTGCTTTTGTTATTGTTGGGTTGGATTTCTCTGTTTTGTTTACTTTAGTTGGGGGGCAATTTCATTGGTTTGCTTTGAGACAGGCTCTCTCAATGTGGCTTGGACTTGACTGCATAGATTAGTTATACCTGCCTCAGGCCCCTTAGTGCCACTATTGTATCTATATGCCACCATGACAAGATAATGGGTTTTTTATTTTCTATTATTTTTTGGCCAGTGTAAACACACTTGTTTAAGACCCACTGAGATCTAGTCACGAATTCAGTTACCCATATTCCAAAGTTCTGCTAAGCCTTGATTTCAGTAACTATAAGAAAGTCATAATTCAATTCAGTTTTATGCCCATGCCCATAAATACCGTGGTTTTCAAGTACACTATATGCTCTTTATTCTTACATATTCCATAGGTAGAATTTTCAACTGCTCAGTTTCAGTTTCAGACACAAATAGGAAGTTGACTATCTGTCACAAATTACATGGCTGGTAAGACCTGAGACCCAAGTCTTAGCTTAAAGAACACTATCTACGTATAATAAGACATGAGGATGAAAAATGAAAGTTGCTTCATCTGGCCTGACATTCACTTGCAATGTGCAGAAGGAACTGCCCTTTGGGCTTGTATGTGGGAAACTAGCCTTCCAAATCCCAAAAACAAAAGTAGGAAGAAAGAGGTATCTAAAATTTAAAGGACCCTTTGTGATTGATAAGAAATACAGTTGTGACTGGTGTCTCCTGTTTGTAATCCTAGCATTCAAGAGGTTGATGCAGGAGGTTTTTCACAAATTGAAGGTGTGTGTGTGTGTGTGTGTATGTGTGTGTGTGTGTGTGTGTGTGTGTGATATAAGATATAGATAGATAGATAGATAGATAGATAGATAGATAGATAGATAGATAGATGAGTCTTATTTAAGCCCTTATCTAATATATCCACCTAGTATGAAACCTTGATAAATAAAGTGGTCATGTACACAGATTGTTGCTACCAACATCATCATTTATCCGTGCGTGGGAAGATGCCCATGAACATCATCCCACATAGAGGGACTATGTCTGTGCAATTAATGACTGTTGAGGGAGAAGGTGAGGCTGTTATTTTCTTGCATGGTGGAGCTACAGACAAGTTGATCCACTGAGTATCCTCCCACTCACACTAGAGCAAGCAACTCTTCCTAAACTTAGTAGGCCATTTTCAGAAACAAGTAATGAAAGCAGGACCCGCCTTGTTAAGGGTACCAGGGAGAGAGGAGGGGAAGTCAGCGAGGGGAGTGTGCTAGCATTTCCTCTAAGTTCTGACTAGCAACAACCAGATAGGAGCCTGGCTCTCTCTCTCTCTCTCTCTCTCTCTCTCTCTCTCTGTTCCTGGCTAGCCTCTTCCATCCTTCCTCCTCTCTTTCTGTTCCTCTCTGTCCCCTTTCTTTCTCTGCATCTACTCCCTTCCCCACACCCCATTGCCATGCCCTCAATAAACATTTTTTTTTATACTAGATCTGTCCTGGGGGAAAACTTCAGCATGGGACCCCTACGGCACCCCCTCTGGCAGCACCATGCCACCACATTACAAATCATATCAGAGTAGGGGGTGAAGTAACCAAATTTAATGTAACAAACTGTCAAATAATTAAAAAAATATCTTTATAGAAAACGTTCAAGCTACCAAGAGAAGGACTGGAATTAAAAACAGGGACTGACTAGAAACAGGACCACCTATGGGTCAGGCTACTGTTCCAGGGCTACTCTGTCTGGTTCATTTCCCTTTCCTGTGCAATATGGCTGACTCCCCAGCTTCTTCTTGCATACTGTTCACCCTTACAATAAAAGACACTCTCTCTCTCTCTCTCTCTCTCTCTCTCTCTCTCTCTCTCTCTCTCTAAAAGTCCCATGGAGACTTCAGAGGTTATGTCCCCACTTCAGTTGGCCAAGGGAAGAAATTCTGGAGAAGAAGGAAGAGCAGGAAAAGTGATCGTGAGACAGACAGAGAGCTGGAGAGAGTCTTCAACAGTGACTTCGGGCAAGAGCATCCCTCACTTGAAATCAAGATAAACTGGTAGATAAATGAAACTATTAGGCGTCTTGTCTCAACACAGTCAACTTAGAGCTATGTTTATTTTCTGTTTACTTCCAAAACAATAGTCCAGTGTATGCAAGGATGTATTGATACAGGAAGGCTCTTTCACAATACCTCTCCTGCATTTACTCTTTCTTTTATAGGTTCTTGCACAACAGAGTTGGGAAATTGCAGCCTAGAGTCTCCTTGCTGAAGTCAGCTTGTAAATTAGGATGAAAATTATCTCAACAGAAAATTTTGCACTCTATCATCTTTATTGGCTTCACCTTTCTAGTTCAGAGAGAATAGAAACCAGGCTGGATGACTTTTTCTTCTTTAAATAATGGGCAGGATGCTTGGTGGTGCAGCCATCAAGTCCACATGAGCTTCCAGAACTGTCTCTGCCAATGAGCACTGAGATCTGTTTCCCTGTTTTTAGTTCAGCCTCGGGTAGGAAAAGTCATGTTCATTTTTGCTATTGTTTTGCTATGCTGTTTATATTTTGTTATGTTTTGTTATAATGTTGTCAAAGATAAAACAAAATGTGGTCCAGGAGATACATCTTATTTTTAACCTAATATTTCAGTGGCTCAAGATAATTTGTTCCATAAACACATGTGGAAAACTTAGAAATGCAGTGAAAACAAGCCTTGGGTTATGTCAAGAGGAACTGGACTACTTTTTTGTGTTATAATATCACCGAACTCAGAGCCTCCATTTAACTTCCTGTAGGGTGAATCAGATCTCAAGTGTCTGTGGATATATCTGTTACTTAGCCCTTCACTCCACTCTCCTTCTGAGCTTCTTAAAGGGAAAGAACCAGGTCACAGACTCCCAGGGCTTCATTTTGTTCTCAGTGGGAGAGGACCATCACTTGACACCCAGCCCTGACCCTTTCATACTCCGTCATCACCTTTCCGCCCTTGATCCCTGGCTAGAGATGAGCCACGCAGAGAAGTGCTTTTGTTAACTGGCCATACGCACATTCTTGAGAACAACTGAAGAAGTGTAATCGAACAGAGAGAAGGGAAGAGAAACTAAACTATTAAAGATTCTTTTTCATACATTACATTTCCATGTGGGTCATAGAGTTTGCCTTTCAAATATTAGGTTTGGTTTAGTTTCAGAATTTTGCACTATCTACCATTAATATTCACCTTTCTTTACTATGTGCCTTCCTAGACAGAGCTATACACGCATGCTAGTAAAAGAACTCTTCCATGAAACCTTAGAGCCAGAACATTGTAAGTTCACTAGGAGAAACCCGAGTCTTGAGATGAAGAAACCCCATCTCCTAAATGGTGCAGATGAAGAAACCAACTAATACCCAAGCTGATACTTGACATGCTGGGACATATGTTCTCTGAAGAACAGAAGATGGTTCCTTTTACCTAGAACTTCTGTGCTTCTGTGAAGCTTTCTTATATAAGTTTACCTTAGATTTTCACAGAGCAGGGCAGCACAATGCAAAGACGTGCTTCACAGCCAGTACCTGGTGCTGTGAAGTTCTGAACTACTGAGTCCACCTCAGAACAGATTCTCTCAGCGTAGCAAGGTGGTGCTGCTGAACACAAAAGAGAGCTATTTAGCAGAGTATTACTGGGCCTCGGCTTTTGAGGACAAGAAGCCTAGTGGGAGGTCTTTTGTCACAGGAGGGAGTGGAGATAGGCAGAGTTAGGTCCTTAATAGGCGCAGTGGGACTCCATGCCCACCCCCACCCCCCACCCCCACTTTTGATCTCTCTTTTCCATCCTATTAGGCAAATGGCTTTGCCTCATACTGCAGTTATGACACTCCCCAAAACAACAGAAGCAACCAATATAATGTATTAAAAAGTGGAAAAACTGTAAAAGGAAGTAAACCTTCTTCTCTTTAAATTAAATTAAAGGCTACCAGGAACGCAAGTGTCATTGCTACCACATGGCTATAAACCAATCTGAAAACAAGTAGGAATGCTTCAGGCAAAGACATCTTATAGTGCAGAGAGCTCCAACTGAGGGCAAGTCTGAAGCTGAAAATGACCCATCTTGTTTATTACAGCAACAGACAGCTGTATACTGGATCAAAGTTCAGAAGACTTTGCTCAGTATTCTATAGAGAAGACACATAGAAAGACACATTAAGAACAGTCTATCTTCTACCCAGAAAAAACTTGCTGTCAATTAATAGTAAAGAATATGATTATGTAATATATATATATAAACTTTTGCATTCTCTGACAATATCTAAAATACACATTTTTAAATGGCCCTAAATCATTAAAAGCATATCATTGATATAAATTACTTATTTTACTGAAATTGAAGAAAATACAGTAATCTCACAAGATATAAATGTTGTTTCTAAATTCTAAAAAATTATGTGGGAAGCTTTTATTCTCAGTTTTAATTTTTATCTTTATATATATTCAGGAGACAAACTTTATGTAAATTTATACATAATATGTTTTCACTTCATTTCAGAGATCAATCACGTTAAGCTTGGCTCTACTTATACTTTTAAAAGACTCCTGGGTATTTTATAAAAATTATTAACTATGATGAAATAAGCTTAGTAAATTTCTTAGCAAAATAATGACACTCAAGTCCAAAAGTGTTATTGGCAATATTTCAAATTTTTATCACAATAATTCACTGCATTTCACTATAGAAAAATCTAAGAAAGATTAATTTTATATTCATTCAATTTATAGCCTAATAGAAGCCAGCCAAATGTATTTCTTACACACTAGGCCTTTTACAATATTAAATAGTAATATTTCCCATCTTGAGTCTGAGCTCTTCGCTCTAAGTTGTACTTAGAAAGAAACTGTTCCTATCTGTTTCCAGACGGTTTTATAGCCATGGGGTAGCAAGGATATCTGCTTTCAGATGCTTGTGTTTTCTTGTGATCTTTACTTGATCAGAGCAACATTTCTTCCTAAGAAATTAGAGTTGCCTTTGAGACCCTATGATCACTAAACCTTCCTTTTCTTTTTGCTACTATTGATGTTTATTATTTTCGTGTCAGGAATTACAAATTCAGATAGAAGGTGGAGCACTTTGTCCCTTTGTTAGCATTGGTGTGACCCATGCCTGATGCTTGACCAGGGCACATTCACAAGCCCATACCCAGGAGTTCAGGGGATCTGTGTCCAGCAGCATGAGAATTAATGGGGCTCTGTGGGAGTCTCCAGACTTCCTGGGTCAGTAACTTCCGTGTGAAAAGACCAGCATGTACAAACAAAGGGTAATGAACATTTGGAGAAATTACAAAGGATTAGCAAGCAGACTCCAGGCTTGCTCTCAACTTCTTCAGACTTTGCTTCTTCCTTCAGTTCCCTTTTTGTGGTAAACATGTTGTCATCTCCCTTTTTAGCAGGAAACTAGTCTTGCTGAGGCATTAACTGAAATCACTCTATTATGCTAAATGAACAACTTCTGGTAACAACTATTTGTTAATACAAAATTCACACAAATGATACTTTCTGAATCTCCCCCCCCACACACACACACACATGCACGTACACACAAACACACAAGCACACATGCACACTATGCATCATAACACAACGGAGAAACATTTCAGGATCAAGAGTAGAAGATGGCTCTCTGCCCTATAAATTACAGTACATATGCAATGATATCTCGTCATGTCATGTCGTCTACAGTGAAATCCCTTTCCTGACTACTGCTACATAATCAGTACCTGAGTCTTTTGGTTATCTCCTTTGAAAGAAATTATAATAAAAATTGTTTAATCCTTTGGAAATATAAAATCAGTTACATGAAGTTAAGGGTTGTTAGAGAAAACTTACACAGTACAAATGTTTTGTTTTCTGGAAATGTATACATGCAATTTTAACACTGACTCAGGGGGCAGAAGCAGAGGGGTCATACATAGTAAGAATCTGCCTCAAGAAACACTAGAAAGCAGGGTTTGAAACAGAGATCAGCTGGAAGAAGACATGAGACTCTGGGTGGAGAACCCAACACTACAAAAGGAAAATCTGGATCAACAAAGATTTCCTTGTTTTCATGAGCTTCAACATATTTTGAAAAGTAGAAGACTTTTAAGAATAAACATTATATTAATGTGATAGGCAGAACATCATCACTAACAACAAACAAAGAGAAAACAGGTAAGGAAGAATTCAACTGTGGTTGCAATGTTTTTCAGGTTGTTGTTATGGCAAAGTGAGCACCCGGATGTTTTTCCCATGGAATTTTATAGGAAGGTATTTTACCAGTCACAGGTGTGCAGATTTATTACTGGAGTTCAT
This sequence comes from Montemys delectorum, assembly GCA_019843815.1. Classification (NCBI taxonomy): domain Eukaryota; kingdom Metazoa; phylum Chordata; class Mammalia; order Rodentia; family Muridae; genus Montemys; species Montemys delectorum. The sequence continues at coordinate 18,403 of JADRCD010158173.1, forward strand.
TTGTCATCCTGGAAGTTTCGGGGAGTTGAATGATTACTGTTCATCTCTGTGTCTATTTAATTTCAAGTGGAAGGTCAGGAAGAGGTCAGCTAGTCATGTAGGAAGCAGAATGCAAAACTGAAGGGTCTATGTTTATCATAACCACAGAAACAAGAGAGAAACTTGTAAGAGTAGACAGTAGGTCTTACCTAAATCACAAGTAAAGAATGTTTCAGAAAAATGAATGTCCGCTTTTACTTATTCTGCTCATTACAGAATCTCTATAGTGTTTGGCATTCTATGCTATACTGCAGGGATTTTGCTTTTTGTTTTGCTACATGCAATATTCTTCAGCTCCATCCATATTGTAATATGTGAAAGAAATACCATCCATCATTTTTGATGCTATATAGTATTCCTGTCTCTCTCACTATTGTGTGTGTGTGTGTGTGTGTGTGTGTGTGTGTGTGTGTACCAACTCTCATAGACAGCTGAAAAGAACTGATCAAATCAAATAGAATCAAGAGGAATGAGAACTGGGATATCTAATAGAGGATATGCTGAAAGTGACTGATACCATGATGAAAGAACCTAGCTAAAGTTAGACAAAATTAGAGCCAAATGGGTGGGTAAATATATTTGAGCCAACTCTGATGACCCAAGTTCAATATAATGTTAAAAGAAAGACAGGTTGTTCCCTGACCTCCATAGATATGCCATGATGTGAAGACAAACACACACAGACACATACACACATACACACTGCTTAATAAACAAATTAACTTTTAATTTCCAAGACTAAATCAAAGAAATGATAAAGATCAATGTGTCTTCGTGTTTGAACAACTCTGAATCCAAGAAAATCTTGTTAAGAAATTCCTATCATTTTGCTTTCACCATACTCTTTGCATACTTCTGAGGTATTCACATACGTATGTCATACAACTTATCTTTAACGTTCTTCCAGATGGCAGCAACTCAGCTAAGGCTCTGGACAAAACCCTGGTGCAGCAATGGTGACTCCATTCCCAATGGGAGAAGGATGCTTGTGTCCTCAAGACAGTGAACTCTGTATCTCTGTGGTCAAGGAGCTTCCAGGGTTCTCCCCTTCCTCCTTCCTCTCCTTTCCCTCTTTCTTCCTCTCCCCTCCCTTCCTTATCCCTCTCCCTCCCTTCTTATTTCCCTTTCCTTGCTCAGTTTTTAAACTAATAAATACTTCTGTTTGCTTTGACATCATTGGAGATTCCCATAGTCTGTGTCCTATTTTGCTTCTCTTAGATTTCTTAGATTTCAGTCTTACTAATTTTGACCTAGTCTTTTTCCTTGTTACTTAGGTTGACAATACAAAGTTGCATTTAGGAATATGTTTTAGGGATCTGTTCTACTTCCTTCTCTTTAGTACAGACTTAGCATATAGTTCAAATTGATAAGATGGTATTTTTGGAAAAACAGATAACAAGTAATGAAGAACTTGATTTTATTCAGATTATTGCAATAGAGTAAACACTAGGAGACTTTTGACTTTTGCCTGGAATTTTATACAATGTAAGTTGACATAGAGGAGACATATTTGAACATCCCATTGTGCTCCATAAATAGACACAATTGGTGTTCTGTTCAAATTTTAAAAACAGAAGCTTGGCTTGGTGGTATGTCTGCTATATGAACACTAGAAAGGATCTAGAACCAGGAGTTTCAAGGACCCCCTTAGTTACATAGTGAGACTACTTCAAGGCCAGCTTGGGCCACTTAAAGCCTTGGCTAAAACAAAACAAAACAAAACAAAAACAAAAACAAAAACAAAAAAACAAAACTAAGCAAAAAAAAAAAAAAAAAAAAAAAGAAAGAAAGAAAGAAAGAAACAAGCCAGGCAGTGGTGGCACATGCCTTTAATCCCAGCACTTGGGAGGCAGAGGCAAGCCTAGTCTACAGAGTAGGTTCCAGGACAGCCAGGGCTATACAGAGAAACCCTGTCTCAAAAAAAAACCAATCAATCAATCAATCAATAAATAAATAAATAAATAAAGGTAGATACATAAAACAAAACCAAAACTGCAGCAAAACAATATAACAACACAAGGACCTAGTAAAGCTCAGCACTGCTATCAATAATTATTAACTAAACTAAATTTTATCTACAATGTATAATCAATCAACAAGTTTCAAAATTCTCATTGTCTTCTAAATACATAGAGCATTAATTTTCACAAAAGTTTTTCGAGTACAGTGTCAGCCTTAGAAACAGAAAATGTTTAGCAAAGCAATTATTTTTTTTAAATACAAATACATCTATAATCTATGTCTGGCCTACTAGCCCTCAGAAGCCTGGGTCTCAGGAATAATACCCACAATTATTGAAGATATATAAGAGGATTTATTCATGCATTTATCTTTGTTGATATTAACTATGTTGAAAACTAAAACAGACTTCTTTTAAGGTTTATTTGTTTATGTAATTTATGAGTCCTTTGTCTATATGTAAGACTGCTCACCAGAAGTGGGCAAAGGTATCCCACCATAGGTGGTAGTAAGACATCATATGGTTGCTGGGAATTGTACTCAAAACCTCTAGAAGAACAGCCAGCTCTCATAACTGCTGAACCATCTGTCTGGTCCCTAAAATAGAATTTTTAAAAGCCCATTCACTGATGCACTAAAATAACTAGAAACCCAGCACATGAGAGATTTTTATAGTTAATATACAAGTTGTAATACTATAAATAACAATTTTATCTAAAGTATTTTCCAAAGGTGAGGGATCAACAAGAAAGGTGGCATTTGCATTTTCCCTTTTGAAACATCTTGTAAGTGTGGAATCTCAGTTTGGCCTCTGCATTCTCACTATTGTTTACATTGTTTTGGTGGTAATAAACAAAGACAACCTAGCATCACACAGATATGTTGTTAAGAAAAAAAAGTGGCTGTATTGGATAACTGTAAATATTACTCCTGGTTTTTCAGCAAAACTCAGTGTATGCAGTTTCTCCAAGAATCGCTGAGATGTGGCCTTTGAAACTCCATCAGTGAACTCTTCCCCCTCGGCTGAGCTGTAATCCCCTGTTCTAGCTCTCACTTGGAGTGGATCCTTTACTCCTGCATGGTTTTGCAACACTGTGCATTGTTTATGGAAAGCATTGAGTAAGACAGACCTTTTAAATGCTGACGTATTTCATGATATGGTACTACAAGCTAACGTGAAACAACATCACCATTGATCATCTTAGGATCACTTTTAGAACTGGGAACTTTCCCATGCTGCATAGAAGCTCTCTTCAGTGCCAATGTTTATCTAAAAGCCTGAATTTCCACATGGTAAGCAATATAGTGTTGTTCTCCTCAAATTAAATTAGCATTTTCTCCCTCCATGAGAAGGATTCTGTTGAATGTCAAAGCCTCAAAGTAATTGTACTTACCTGCCATCTTAGTTTCTAGTATAATGATGATCCTTGAAAAGTTACCTCCTTTGGTGGAGCAGTTGCCTATGCTCTTCCTTAAGACAATCACTGATCTGCAACACTTGTCAGGAATCCTTGCTGCCCATCAACATAATTCTTCACTTAAACTCACATTTTTTTTCATTTTGTTGCTGTTATTGTTTATTTGTTTCTCTCTGTAAGTATATGTGTATGTATATGTGTGCATGTATATATACATATGTGTCTAAGTGTACATAGAAAAGACAAAGATGACAGTGAGCTGCCACATTTGCAACCACTGCTTTGATTTGCATTGAAGACCTAATAGTCTTTTGGTGTGTATGTCGACACTCAAAGAAAGGAAAACAATGTTTTCATACTATAAAGGATAATGCTTTCAAACATGAAGGAGTGTTGAGAACTGTAGGAGCCACCAGACCACATTTTGAGAATGGTTAATCTACTGTGATGAGTGTGCAAATCAAGAGCCAAAATAATGGCATTCCTTGGACCCAAAACAGCCTGTGGGTCGGTTCTGCTTGGCCTCCTTACAATACTTTTATGCCTTTAGACAGGGAATGCATTCCCTGGTTTACTGCAGTCCCTCCACCCCTTTGACTCAGCTCCTACTTTACACATGATGTTAATTGGTCTTGATAGACATTGGAGCCTGAGATCACTGCCAGTTCAACAGGAAAGTAAATTGGAAGCATGAAACTTTGAAAGTCATTATCTGCAGACAATATGATTGCTCATCTTGAAAACCTAAGAAATTCATCTGGAGAGCTAGTCAAAGTAATGTGTTTAACAAATACTCCCAGTTATTAGGCTAATAATGAATCAGTATATTCTGCAACCCCAGAGTCAACTAGAAAGCTGAGATAAATACATTCAAAACCACTAAGATAATATGTAAAACTAACAGGACAAAAACTTCATTAACTAACTATAATAATGTTGATAACTGGTAATTACAATTATATAACAATTAAAACATCATTATTAGCCCAAGAACTCAGGTGAGATCTGCCATTTTCTCTATGGTGACTTTCTAAGGCGGGACCAGCCGGGAGCCACAGGCCTCAGGAGTCAAAGGGGAGTTGCAGGGTGGCAAGGACAGGACAAGCTCTAGACAAAGACACCAAGAACATCTAACACCAGAGATCAAGAGATGGCGAAAGGCAAACGCAAGTATCCTACCAACAGAAACCAAGACTGCTTGGCTTCACCAGAACCTAGTACTCCCACCGCAGCAAGCCCTGGATATCCCAAAACACCAGAAAAGCAAGATTTGGATCTAAAAACATATCTCACAATGCTGATAGAGGACATTAAGAAGGACATGAATAACTCCCTTAAAGAAATACAGGAGAACACAGATAAAGAGGTACAAGCCCTTAAAGAGGAAACAAAAAAATCCCATAAAGAATTACAGGAGATCACAAGTAAACAAGTAGAAGCCCTTAAAGAGCAAACCCAAAAATTCCTTAAGGAATTGCAGGAAAACACAAACAAACAGGTGAAGGAATTGAGTAAAACCATTCAGCACCTAAAAATGGAAGTAGAAACAATAAAGAAATCAAAAAAAGAGACAAGCCTGGAGTTAGAAATCTTAGGAAAAAAGTCAGGAAACATAGATGCAAGCATCACCAAACAGAATACAAGAGATAGAAGAGAGAATCTCAGGGGCAGAAGATAACATAGATTACATTGACAGACCAGTCAAAGAAAATGCAAAATGCAAAAAGACCCTAACCCAAAACATCCAGGAAATCCAGAACACAATGAGAAGACCAAACCTAAGGATAATAGATATATAAGAGAGCGAAGACCTCCAACTTAAAGGGTCAGTAAATATCTTCAACAAAATTATAGAAGAAAACTTCCCTAACCTAAAGAAAGAGATGCCCATGAACATACAAGAAGCCTATAGAACTCCAAATAGACTGGACCAGAAAAGAAATTCCTCCTGCCACATAATAGTCAAAACACTAAATGCACAAAACAAAGAAAGAATACTAAAAGCAGTAAGGGAAAAAG
>JADRCD010158175.1:233-14076 GCA_019843815.1 Montemys delectorum
ACACACACACAGACACACACAGATACACAGACACACACACAAACACACACACAGACACACACACAGATACAAGACATGCACACAAACACACAGACACACACACAGACACACACACAGACACACACTCACACACACATGCACACACAGAGACACACACATAGACACGCACATAGACATATACACACACACACATACACAAACACATGCATCACCTCTCAGATCTGACTTAGACACAGAGGAACGTACTTGCTGTGCACAATCATGCATCCCTCTTCATTCTGTTGCCCCAGCTGCCTGCTTTAATTTTTTTTTTTTTTTGACAAAGTCTCATGTAGCCCAGGATAGCCTCAGACTTGCTTTGTAGTCTGTGACTTTGAAGTCTTGACCCTCCAGCTTCCACCTCTTCAGAGTCAGTTTTACAGGCATGGACCACCATGCCTGATGCTGGGGAGGGAGCCCAGGGTAGAGTAAAACCAAGTTAAACTTATCCTCGACTAGTGTGCAAACAAATGAGACTCAGACTATAAGTTATTTTATTTGGCTTTGACAATTACTGAGGGGTCATCCCTAATCCTTTTCTAACTGCTGTGCTGGCTACCTCCCTAGCAGAGTTCCCCAAATACTTGCTGTTTCTCCTGGCCATGTGCTCATGGTCTATCTCCCCATCAGGGCTGCTTCCTCCTTCTCCTGGTCTCCTCTCTCTTCTTTTCCCTTCTCCAGCCCCGACTAGAAAACTCAAAACCCATCTACCTCTAATTTTGCTTAACCAATAGTTTAAAATTAAGGAACAAGGTTTGAACAACAAAAGCTTGTAAATGTGAAATTCACTAGGAGGCCTAGACACCTTCAGGTACAGAATTTAGCATTACAATACATATCAGCAGGTCAAACCTCAATACCAGGGTTTCATGAATGTTAGGGTAGCACTCTATCAACTGAGCCATACCCCTGCCCTCTTCTTCCTTTTTGATACAAGGAAAACAAGAAAGCCCCATATCTGGTTTTGAGCACACTTAGGTAAACTACAAGCCTAGGACTAAACGTTTATTCTACATATCAAAGTTCATGAAAGTCAACTCAAAGCCAAGCCCATCCTGCGAGCCTGTGTTGCAGATGTGTGGGGCTCACAATGGTGTACTGGGGCAGCATCCCACTGCCTCCTCCTAGATCTGCTAGTTTGTTTTCCTGGGAAGAGCATCCTATCCTCTCTGTGGAAGATGTTCCCCACGCTAATGACTGTTCTGCCTTAGTGAGAAGGGAGGCCATAGGAAGACTGTGTGTGTGTGTGTGTGTGTGTGTGTGTGTGTGTGTGTATTTGTAGTGAGACCCTCACTCCAGCCAGTGTAATGCAATTCTGCCCTAATGGCATGTGGCCTTAGTGGGCCCTGAGAAAGGGTAGAAGACAGAGGTGGAGAAGACTAGGGGAACGGAGTTTTATCTACATAGCCATGGGAAGCTAGCATCCTCTCTGGGTACAGACTTTTCAGGGAGGCTGCTTCAAGGTCATTCATCTTTCTGCTCATAACTCTTCAGCCATGACCTGTAAATAAGCTTCACTGGTTCCCCAGAGTGAACTTTAGATTGTCACTGGAGCCTTATTAGGATGATGTGCTGGCCAGTCTTAAGTCAACTTGACATGAGCTCCAGTTATCTGAAAGGAGGGAACCTTAGTTGAGAAAATGCCCCCATAAGATCCAGCTGTAATGGAAGGATCAAGCCCATTGTGGGTGATGCCACCCCTAGGCTCTATAAGAAAGCAGGCAGAGCAAGCCACAGGGAGCAAGCCAGAAAGCAGCACCCCTCCATGGCCTCTGCATCAGCTCCTGCCTCCAGGTTCCTGCCCTGCTTGAGCTCATGTTCTGACTTCCGTTGGCAATGGACAGAAGTGTGGAAGGGTAAACAGAATAAACCCTTTCCTCCTCAACTTGGTCATGGTGTTTTGTTGCAGTGATAGAAATCCTAACTAACACAGGCAGGCAGTACACATTGCTAAGTCCTTCTGCCCTCGAAGGTAAATCATTTTCCTAAGGCCAGCCTGGGATATATGATACTCGTCTCAAAACAAAGCAAAACATCTCAGAGACTTCCTTAAGCAGAGCATTAAAACAGAGCAGGGGCCCACAAGACCTGAAAAGGAAAAGCCACTCACTGGGAAGATAGTTGACAGAGGATAGCTGCCAACAGTGCTTCAAGAGGGTCCAGGAAGACTAGTATAAACTCAGGGAAGGATGGAGTGGGTGGGGTAGGCAAGGGCATTCTGCTGTAAGAGATGACTCCTGAGAAGTTAGCCAACTCAGGCCCAGGCCTTGGTGACATACTGTCTGACAGGCAAAATTGGGTCCCTGTCTGTGGCTCATTAGCTTCAAGGTGTCCTGTCTCTCAGGTCCTACCAGCTAGTCTTGACCTGAGGTGAAAAGGCCTTGGAGCTTCCTATCCAACTGTGGTTCCAGCAAAGGGAGCCTACCATGTTGTGCAAAGGCTCGGGAGACCCTGGAGCCCCATCCTCCAGGCCTTCCTCCCATAGCTTCCACTCTACTTCCCAGGAAACCACTGACTAGAGATTATCAGGTGGGTGAGTCACACTGTGGCCGTGCATTGTGGGCGCCTGTGCTGACCACTGAGTGGGTGTGTGGGCAGGAGGAAGTGGCTCTGTGAGTCAGAGACACTTGTGGGATTTATTTTCAAGGACATTGACTGCCCTGTGTCCCTAAAAGAAGGATAGATATGGGTGGGCCCTGAGTTCTGACTGTCCTGTGAGAAGAATTATATATAAAGAGACACAGACATAGAGACACATATAGACACTAGAGACAAACACACAGGAACACAGGCACTGAGATACAGACACATCCACATGCATACTGAGATGCATACAGATACACAGACACATACTGTGTGTATCTGTAGACATTTAGAAACATACTAATATAAAATATATACACAAAGACAGACACAGAAAGAAACATGGAAACACATATAGATCCTAGAAACATAGAGACACAAACACACACACACGCATGCTGAGATGCATACAGACACACAGACACATAGAGCCATATACACCGAGATACATATGCACAGAGACACACTTACACAAAAGCAGGATCGTGCACATACACAGACACGAGACATAAAGACACATAGGCACATACACACAGGGACAATTAGTCACACACAGACACACAGAGACATAGACATGTGACACAGAGAGGCACACATGCAGAGACCTAAACACTAGATACACACATATACAAAAACATATGTACACAGACAGATAGACAGAGACATAGAAACAGAAACACACAGTTGCACACACATACACATAGAGACACGGACACCTGCATAAACATAGTTTGAGGAACTGTCTCCTGTGCTTTCTCTCTGTCTCTGTTTCTCTGTCTCTGTCACACACACACACACACACACACGAACTGGGACACAGGGTAAAGCAGTATATACTCTACCTCCTGACCCTTGAAGTGGGAGAGAACAAACCTATGAGCTGTCAGACTGCAGAGGGAAGGCTAACATGAAGGGCCCTTTCCAATGGAGGAAGCTGTACCTGTGGGTGGGAGGGGAGGCTCTGGATGCTAAAATGCCCTATGGGACTTACAAATCATCTGGCCATGATCTTTCTGCTCTACCCAGGCCCAGCAGGCCCAGAAGCTCACAGCTCAAAGCCCTGAGAGTCTGGGTCCAATTTTAATCCTGGCTCCAGGATTTAGAAGCTATAGGCTTGTGACTTTAAGCATTCGTGCTTATGAAGTTGGACTTTGAGCATGTTGATCCTGGCCCTTGGCTGTTTGTGATTCCCAGCTTCTAGCAGTGAGACTGGCAGCAGCAGGCAGCGCCTTCTAGTGTTACCACATATGCCAATTAAAGACACAAATGGTGAAATGCAGAGAATGGAGATTTATCCAATGTCGTCACACTGGGAAGAGGAACAAAGAGATCCAGGGACACTCCTCTCCCCAAAAGATCTCCAGGACACTGACATGAGGGTTACGTTGAAATAGAGAGAAAGGCTGGGGCTATGCTCAGTGGGTAAGAGGGCTTGCTATGCCAGCAGGAGGACATGAGTTCAAGTCCTAGAACCCATGTTAAAAAAAAAAAGCTGTGAGTGATGGTTGGTGTCTGAGTTAGGGCTGTCATTGCTACAATGAGACACTGTGACCAAGCACAGCTTGGGGAGGGATGGATTTTGTGGGCTTACATTATTCCAAATCACAGCCCCTAGAGAGAAACCAAGGCAGGAACTCAAACTGGGCGAGAACCTGGAGAGAGGAGCTCGTGGAGTGGCCACTGGGAAGTACCTCCTATGGTTGGCTCAGTCGTCTTTTGTATAGAAACCAGGACCACCAGCCCAGGGATGGCACCATCCACAATGAGTTGGGCCCTTCTCTATCAATCCTGAACTAAGAAAATATCCTATAGGCTTGCTTGCTTACAGCCCAGTCTTCTGGAAGCATTTTCTCAATTTAGGGTCTCTCGTTTCAGATGACTATAACTTGTTGATGCAAGATTAGCCAGCATGGGTGGTGGTGCCTTAATCCGAGTACCGAGGAGGTGGAGATAGGTGGATCCTTATGCTGCCTAGTCTACTTGGTAAGTTCTGGGATACCGAGCAACCCTGTCTTGTAAAACAAGTAGAACATGTGAGAAATGACAGCTCAGGTTGGCTCTGACCTTCATATGCACTTACAGACACTCAGGTGCCCCCCAACACCACATACCACACACACCACATACATACATGCATCACACATACACACACCACAAATACCACACACACACACACACACACACACACACACACACACACACACACACCACACCACATACCACACACACCACATACCAAACACACACCACATACATACATGCATGACACATACATACACCACAAATACCACACACACATACACACACACACACACACACACATACACACACACCACATTCACACACACACTTACCACATACCACCCCCACATACCACATATGCAACACACACTGCACATACTACACACCACACACACACACACACACACACACACACACACACACACACACACAATGGTGAGACTCAGCATGAATTGTAGCACTGTCTGACCTCCAGAGACTTCTGCACAAGCATCTCAGCTGAGTCACCTCTTTCTTCCCCCATGTGGGGTCTTTTCATAATTGTAAAGCCAGCTAGCTCATTGGAAGTGAATAGCTTGCCCCGGAGGAGGGTCAGTACAGAAGGTGACATCTGAAGAGGTGTCTTGCATGGAGGGTCCCCACCATTTGCCTTCAGCTTTATCCTTCCTGATGTTCAAGGTGCATGCACCGGGGATAGACTTTGGACACAGGAGGGAGCCCAAGTGGGTCATGTGTGGAGCTGCCCAGAGAAGTCCTTCCTGGAAGATCAGGAGGATGGGCTGGGGATCATTCCTGGAAGACACATAGCTGGTTCTCTCTGGCATGGGATGGGTATTGTCTAGCCAATTGTGATAAACTGGGTCACAGAATACCTGAGGCAAGACTAGTTTCTGGGATGTTGCTGAGAATAGGCATGTGTCATGGAGGGGGTGGCTTTTTGGAGAGAGCCACTTCTCCCTGGAGCCATGCAGGTAATACCAGGACACCCTGGGTGGACCACACTACTGTTTCTCAGTCCTCTCCACAGAGATGGGCATGTGATCCAGGTTTATGCCAGGCTGGTCTGGGCTCACAGAGGCATGCTGGGCCACAATGGGTGTGAGCATGTGTATGTGTGTTAGTGGGGGGATGTTTCTATAGGTGACTCTGAATGAATGCACATTTGTACTGGGGGAAACTTTGGGGCAACTGTGTGTGTGTCTTACTCTAGGACAGCCAGTTGTGTGATACTCAACTTGGGCTCACAACCTGATGTCGCAAGCCAGGTTACCAGGTTAGATTATATATTTTCATTATTTGTTTCTTTCTTCCCTCCTCCCTTCCTTTTTTCCTTCCTTCCTCCCTCCTCCCTTCCTTCCTTCCTCTATTCCTTCCCTCCTCCCTTAAAAAGTTTACTTTTACGTGCATTGGTGTTTTAGCTGCATGTATGTCCACGTAAGGGTGTCTGGAACTGGAGTTGCAGACGGTTGTAAGCTGTCACATGGATGCTGGGAATTGAACCCAGGTCCTCTGGAAGAGAGACCAGCTATTAACCACTGAGCAATCTCTCCAGCCTCATTGCTGATCTCTTTTCAATAGCCACCAGGTTCACCCACCCATTTTCAATAGGCCGATTGAAAGAGCCAAATTATTAGTGCAAAGAAGAAAAGGGGGGCTTATTTAATGTGGCTATATTGGGGAGAGTCAAAGGGCTTCATAGATTCCCCCCAGTCATTGGAAATGAGATGAAAGTTTACATAGAGGACCCAGGGTTATGCTCATTTAAGCAATCCTGGTTAAGCTCCAGCTTCACTGTTGGCCTATAAGGTGGCCTGATGAGTGCTTAGAATTTCGTGAAATTGCTTTCCAGGAAATAAGTTCCCTCTCTGGCTGGTGCCTTTCTCTTCACCTAGAATGAGATCCCGGGGCAAATTTTCATTTCTTTGGGGTCTGTTGTTTCAAAAGTCTGACAGTCAGATGGAGAGACGCACGTGTCTCTTTAGAATGTCTTCATTTCTGTCATCTGCTCCACAAAAACACAGCAAACTCTGGAGAACTCGGCAAGACTGACTGGTGTATGCATAGCCTCTCTGAGGCCACAAGGGGGCGCTCAGGGTACATATCGACCAGTAAGAGGTTTTTTTTTTTTTTTTTTTTTTAAATGCTGGAAGGGTTGAGATTTCAATAGTGTGTTTCCTCTCATGACTACAGCCTCTTGGATCATCTGTCCACAGGAGCATTCCTCTGAGTGCTGGAAAGCACACGATCCAGGGCAGCTATCCCTCTAGCCCACTGTCAGATTCGAACCCTGAAGACTCTCTATAGCATTCCTCTATGTGGGCATTGACCTTATCCTGCAGTGTGCTAGGTCAGATCTGTAAGATTTCACGCTCCAACTTGAAGTTACTGGTTCACAGGCAGCAGTAGTTTTCTGGTGGGAAATCACAAACTTCACAGAGATAACAGAATCTGGGTCCTCTTTGGATGTTTTTGGCTCTATCCTACTCATGAGTTTTGGTGACCTCTTGTGTTTCAGGGGGGTCGTGGGTGAAGTAGGGATCTATAATAGGCACTATAGGGAGGGTCTCTGAGGCTCTCATATTGTCCTAGGCCATTCTAGGACAGGCCATGTGGTGTCTGGAATATTGTAAGAGCCTCTAGAGAGTCAAAAACACTCAGATAAGGCTGAAATGTAGACATGGCATCTCACCACTGGAAGAAAATGGGGCAACTAGCTGGGACCACAAAGGAAGACATGAATAGGTATTTATTTACTATGCATGTCAAAGGGGATATAAAACCAGGCCAGTTGAGGTTTGCCATAAATACCAGTGAGGGGAGTAACTGGAGACTGGAAGGTTGAACTGGAAAAGGTGGGCAGCGCTGAAAAAAAATGGTATCCAATAAAAGGACAGTAATCTCGTCTCCTGCCACCTCTGGGGTTATCTAAGCTCATCCATAGACATAGGGAATATAGCACCCTGCAGAGTGTCGGGACCTGGTCGGTCTTCAGAGGACACTTACTTCCTTGCTGGCTCCTCAGCCTGGGAGCAGAATCAGGGACATTCGCCAACTTTCAGGTTTGACCCGAGGTCGAGGTTCTTGTAAGGTTTTTGTTTGAGTCCTGCGGATCGGATCCCCACTTTGCTGACTGGACATGTGCCCAGGGAAGTCTGTCACCTGGGGGCTTTGGGCACTCCCTTCTGGTTTCTGTCTGACCAGAGGCCAGCTTACTTCTCTTAGACTGAGTTAAGTGTCCACCAGAGGAGGCTTTAGGATTTTGGAGATAGGCAGAGAAAGGGGCGGGGTGGTGTTGTCACAAGCAAGGATGAGCAGAAGGGGACACAGGGAAGCCTTAGGATTACACCAGTAAGCAGGGGTGGTAGGTGAGAAAGAGGGGAGATGGTTTACAAGAGGATGCACAGGTAATCAGAATGGGATATGTTTGAATAGAGGGGGACACAGTTTACAGAAGGGGAGCCATTAATCAATCCGGAAAGGACAAAGATATGCAGGAGGAAACATGGGAGACCCAGGGGGACAGAGTGGTGTGGTGTAAACATGGAGGAACACAAGAAGACACAGTTGCATAAACAGTAACGTATGAGCCAGAATTGACAGAACACTGGGTGATATGTCCTCTGGAGAGGGAGGAGGTAAGGAAGAGAGGACACTGGTGAGTTGGAGGTCCAAGGGTCAGCAGGATGGGCAGAGCTGAGCATGTGGGAACACAGAGGGTACATGGGTGTGCAGAAGGATCCACAAATTCGAAATAGTGTTTGTGGAAGGGGGAGGGGGAGAGTCAGACGAACAGGAGGGAAGCCATGTGATCAGAGACAACATAACTAATCAGGAAGGGGAACTGGTGAGCAGGAGGTGACACACATGGGCAGGATGAGACAAGGGTTAGCAAGAGGGGACATATCAGGAGGGACCAGCGATTAGAGTGGGCTTAAGTGAATAGAATAGGATTCAGGAGAGCAGTGGGGGTTTGGGCAAGTAGCCAGGGACTAGGTGGTGATGGAATATAGGTCATCAGGAAGTGGCAGCAGAAAAGGAAATGAAAACATAGATGACCAAGAAGTAGACAGCAGTGTGCGGGAGGGAAAACAGAATGAAGGGGTTGGATAGGCAGTGGGTGAACAACAGAATGTATTGATGATATAGGTGAAGGGGGCGAGCATAGGTCATCAGGAGACATAGGTGAACAGTAGGGGGTGGGATGAGCAGGGAGAAATATGGAGTAGCAATGGAGAGGCAAGTTTAGTCAGGTAGGGAGGCAGTGGTCCGCAGTACGTGCAGGTGAGTAGTTAGGAACTCACGCTAACAGAAGGTAACACAGGTACGATACGGGGAATGTGAGTGAATAGGAGGGGGTGGTAGAGGATGGGCACAGGAAAGCAGGAGGGATACAAGTTAGCAAGAGACAGCCCCAGCCAGTAGGAATGGGTACAGGTGGGCATGAGAAACAGCTGAGTATGTAAGTGGGCACACATGTAAGCAGCAGAGGGGTCAGGCGAAGCAGGCACAGACACCGGAGAGAGGGAAAGGACCTGGGTGAACAGGAGGGGCGGGCACTGGTGGGCAGGAGGCTGCATGTGTGAGTGTGAGGGGACCTAGGTCAGCAAGCACCTGTGCACTTGTGTGCATAGAGGGAGGGCATGGGAGAGAAAAGTGGGGGTGTGGGTGAGCTGGAACATCATGGAGTGCAGGAAGGGGCTTGGATGAGCAGGAAGGGACCCAGGTCATCAGTGGGGAATGCAGTGATAGCTGCTGATGAACCCTGGGGACACGAGTGAGGGGGAAGAGGTGTGTGATTAGGAGAGGACACAGGTGAGCAGGAGGGAGCACAGGTGAGCAGGAGGGAAGAGGGGTGACTAGGAGCAAACACAGGTACGTATCAGGGGACACAGACACGCATACACACACAGACACCCAAGCTGAAATCCTCTCCAGCTTGCCAGAGTTCCTTCTTGGCCAACCAGTGGCCCCACAAGCTCAGTATATTTATATTGAAGTTTTGGTTCTGAATTCAAAATAAGGAGGTGTTTTGGATCAAAGTCACCTTTAGCAGTGGATTCTGGAGTTAACTCACCTTTCATCAGGTGTATTTGTGTCCTGTGTGCGTACCTTGTTTTCCTGTGCATGGCCAGCTACTGTGTAACATGCATAATGTCTTGGGTGGACTTCATAGAGGCCATGGTTGTTTATATAGTGTAAACAACCCTCTGTGCTGAGCTCATATCTCTCTGTAGAGTGCCCATAACGCACCTAGCTAAAGCCTACGTGCCCTGCGTAGACCAGAGCGCACCTCTACTGAGGTGACACCGCCCTGTGAGGAGACAGCAATGTCATGCACATGGGCCACAGCGGCCAACACAGAAAACACAGAACCCCGTGTCCGTCTCAGTGTGTGCTCGTATATGACTCATAGCGCCTTGTACAGATCTCAGCGTGAACTGGCAGATGAGTGGAAGTGATCGTGCCTTGTGTGGAACTCCCAGTACCTTTTGTGGATCTCATAATGATCCTGGCAGTGCTCAGAGGGCACCTGTGTGCAGGCCATAATGTGTGAATGTGGGGAGGTACAATGCTTGCATGGAAACATCAGTGTCATCTGTATATGAGATCACATAGTTAGGTCTTATATGGCATGATACATATATATATATATATATATACATACACATATACACATATGGTGCATATCTATATGCATATGCAGCACACTATCTGATATGTCTTACTATGAGCTCCAGAGTAAACCTGAGAAGTCACATATTGCTCTTGCAGTGATCTGAGTGTCTGTGTTTAAAGCTGGATGCCTCTAGTGCCTCGGGGCGCCTGAACTCATGCACATGCCCCACGTGCACACACACTCCTACACATAGTTAAAAGCAGCATTGAACCATCTTTGAAAAGAAAGTGTCAGTCAATTGAGGAAAACAGTAGTCAACCTCTGGTTTCTACACACATGCATGTGCATGCCCACAATGTACCTACATACGGGTGTATCTGCACACGTTTGTACACTCAAATATACTAGGCGTGTGGATGCTCTTGTTAACACAGTACAAATCTTATAGTTATGAGTTGCTACCGACAGAGGCAGTGCTGTGGGTGGTGGGTAGGTGAGTGGGTGAATGGGTCAGTGGAGGTGTGGGTGGGTTGTGTAGAGAACTTGTTTGCGGAGTTTTTTTTTTTTTTTTTCCATATCTTTAGTCCCTCACTCCTCATCCAGCCACATCCAAATGTAGTCCCGTCCTCTTCAACACTTTTCACTTTACAATTCTAGGAAGAAACTTACAAAACCAGAAGGTAAGAATTTTGAGCTAATTTTCTTCTAGACTCTCGTGGGCATGATGGGGGTAAACACTTCTTTTCTTCCATGGCATCCAATTATGCCCACACAGTAGAAAGGCTGCCTCATGTGCAGTACAACTGATCTCCTTACCAAGCTAATGGTGCTGCTCCTCCCTGACCACAGTTTTACACACACACACACACACACACACACACACAAACACACACACACATTGTGTGTATGTATGTATGTATGTATGTATGTATGCATGCATGTATGTATGTGTGTATGTGATACATGTTTTATGTGTGCATGAGTGCATGTGAATACAGGTGTCTGAGGAAGTAGGCCATAAGTATCAGATCCCCTGGTTGTGAGTGGCCTGGTGTGGGTGACGGGAACTCAGGTCCTGTACAAGGGCAGTTAAGTGATCTTAAACTCTTGAGCCATCTCTACGGCTTCCACCATTCTCCCTTGGGGAATGTGGCTGTGGAATGAAAGAGGGAATTGTGGTGGGAATCTGCTCAGGTTAGTGGGTACCTAGGAATCACTCTACAGTTTGTTTTTTCCCCAACCAATTGCATTTGACAAGAAGGACATACCCCAGGTGGCTAGCCAGGCCTGTTACACACCTCCTCATTTTCTCAGGACACCTGCAAGAAGACCTGCTTGCCAGAGGAGGTCGCCCAAACACCCTGCTTAGTTTTCTCTCCCAGAAAGTGGAGACTACACACAGCACAGAATTCTGGTCAGAAAGGACGTGATTTTAAAAAATGAATCTTCAGGTTGCATATCTCTAATGCTGTGAATCCCAGATAATGTCATCTCCTTTGACTCTTGGGTGTCTACACTATCACAGGTCTTTGGCATGTCCTTTATATGCCCCCTACTTTCCCACCTTTCAGTTGCAGATTTCCATTTAGTCTCATGGCCATCTGGCTGTCTCTCTTGTCCCTTCCCAAGCTTGATCCTAACCCTGACCCCATTCCCCTCTCCATTCCCTCTCCCACCCAGTTTCGTCACCCCATCTGCCTCTTACAACTATTTTATTTCCTTTTTTAAGTGAGATTTGGAAGGTCCTTTGTTGGACCTTCCTTCTTATTTAGCTTCTTATAGTCTGGGGAGTATAGCATGATACCTGTATTTTATGGCTAATATCCACTTATAAGTAAGCACATACCGTATTTGTCCTTTTGAGTCTGGCTTACCTTGCTTAGAATGATATTTTCTGGTTTTATCCATTTGCCTGCAAAATTCATGATGTCTTTGTTTTTAATAGCTGGATATTATTCTATTGTCTAGATATACCAATTTTCTTTACCCATTTTTCAGTTGAGGGACATCTAAGTTGTTTCCAGTTTCTGGCTATTAAGAATAAAGCTACTACAAACATAGTTGAACAAGTGTCCCAGTGGTATTGTGGGAGCATCTTTTGGGTATATTCCCAGGAGTGGTATAGCTGGGTCTTGAGGTAGAACTAGTCCCAGTTTTCTGAAAAAACAGACAATTTGATTTCCAAAGTGGTTGTAAAAGTTTGCACTCACTCCCACCAGCAATGGAGGAGTGTTCCCCTTGCTTCACATCTTTGCCAGCATGTGCTAGTCATTCTGACAGGTGTAAGATGGAATCTTAGAGTTGTTTTGAATTGCATTACCATGATGACTTTGAACATTTATTTAAGTGTTTCTCAGCCATTCAAGATTCCTCTGTTTAGCTCTGTACCCTATTTTTTAGTTGGGTTATTTGGGTTGTTGGTGTCTAACTTCTTGAGTTCTTTATACATTTTGGATATTAGCCCTCTGCCAGAAGTAGGATTGGTGACTAGGCAGGAACTCCAGTGGAACAATAGGAACAGAAACCCACCCACAAAACTTTCAACCCCAAAATTTATTCTGTGTATAAGAAATGCAGTGATGGGGGATAGCAGAGACTGAGGGAAGGACCAATCAATAACATGCCAAACTTGAAATCTATCCCATGGGCAAGCACCAAGTTCTGATACTATTAATGATACTCTGTTATGCTTGTAGACAGACAGGAGTCTAGCAAGCTTGTCCTTTGAGAGGCTCCACCCAGCAACTGACTCAGATGGACTCAGAGACCCACAGCCAAACATGGGATGGAGCTTGGGGACTCTTATGGAAGAGTCAGGGAAAGGGTTGAGGGCCCTAAAGGGGATAGGAACTCCACAGGAAGACCAACAGAGTCAACTAACTTGGGCTTTCAGAGACTGAACCACCAACTAAAGAGCAAACACAGGCTGGAGCTAGGCCTCTCCACTCATGTGTAGCAGATGTGCAACTCAGTCTTCATGTGGGTCCCAAACAACTGGAGGGGGCAACCCCAAAAGCTTTTATTGCCTGTGTGGGATATGTTCTTCTAGTTGGGCTGCCTTGTTTGGCCTCAGTGGGAGAGGATGTGCCTAGCCCCACAGAGGCTTGATGTACCAGGATTGGGGGATGCTCAGGGTGCTTCCACCCTCTCATAGGGTATAGGGGAAGGGATGTCGGGGTGGTAACTGGGAAGGGAGAAGTGATCAGGATGTGAAGTGAATAAAAATTCATATTAATAAACAAGGAAAGATATGATAAAGAATGAACAAATGATCATATTCACTAACTTGATTTTATTGAATATATGACTGAAATGACATGAGAAATATAATTAACTCTATATGTATTCATGGGTTGGGAGACTCGATGACCCATATTTGGAGACCAGAGGTCAACTTGCAGGAGTCAATTCTCTTTTTCTACCATATGGATCCCAGGGATTGAAGCTTGGTGGTAGAATCTTTACCCACTGAGTTGTCTTGCTAGGCCCAGGAGATAGTTAAATCACTGTAACTGACCTACTAAGCCCAATGTACCTTCTTCTTCTTCTTCTTCTTCTTCTTCTTCTTCTTCTTCTTCTTCT
>JADRCD010158178.1:0-10458 GCA_019843815.1 Montemys delectorum
TGTGTGTGTGTGTGTGTGTGTGTGTGTAAAAACAAATGTTTGGAATGTTCTGAGCCTACAGTGAAATTCCTACTGAAGAATGTGTCTATGTTATTTTAGAGTGGCAGTAATTAACCACTGTCCATTTCTATAGGCCACAATTGCTCAATTTTGTAAAATTCCATTAACTCAGAGAAATCATATTTTTTCTATTTTATTCTTATTACTCCTAAAAAGTGAATTCAAAGTCAAAACTATTGAGAAGCTTGGCTTAGCTTTAAGTGGATGAGACTTCTTTGAGAATGAGAGATGTGATTCTAAGTATACTCATTTTTCCTTTATGATGTAGCTTTCTTACTAGACAGATTTTCTGTAATCATCCAAGGCCACAGCTCAAGTTAATGCAATTTCCAAAGGGAATTTGAAGAACTGTCTTAACTGTACAAGGATTTTTAACCACTTTTATTGTAGGATGTGTGCACCATATACCAAATTCTACTCAGTTAGCTAAGTAACAGATTGGAAAATATAAAAAGTAGAAATCATTGCATGTTGAATGATTTTTGAATTTCTTTAACAAAGACTTTTATTGTTTTTTGGAAGCTATGTTAAGGAAAAATGCAAATTAAAACCACAATGAAAGGCCATTTCACACCCATTAAATACTAAAATAAGAACCATTTTAAATGTTGACCAGAAAGTGAAGAAATCTGAAGCATTGCACACTGTCAGAGGATATAAAGTAAGCCACCACTTGGCAAAACAGTCTGGTGGTCCTTCAAATCCTTAAACCTGGACTTACCATAAGATGCAGCAGCTATCTTACTCACAGGTATGTAGCCGTGAGCAATGAGATTAAATTACATCCAGACCTTACACATGGACAGAAGCAGCATTTAAAAGAACCACAACAAGCCAAATATCCACCAACTAAAGAAAGGATAAACAAAGTATAGTATGAACGTAGAGAGAAATAGTGTTCAGAATAAAAAAAAATGCACCAACTATTCTATACCATGTACAAAACTTGTAAACATTATAGAAAATGAAAGAAAACACACACACACACACACACACACACACACACACACACACATCTATTTGAAACATCCAGAATAAGCAAATTATGAGACAATAAAGATTCCTAGCTGCCTAGTACTGGAAACATGGAGTACATCAGTGAAGGAGCACAGGACATGTTCTAAATGGAAGTGTTCCTAAATTGACTTAGTGGTGGATGCAGAACTCCGAACAAACTAAAGGCAAAGAAGTGGCAAATTCTTTTAATTTAAGTAGTGAGTACGGTATTTGAGATTTACTTCAATAAAACTACTTAAGCAAACGTGGCTAGAATACTTTCTATCTTGAAGAAAAATAGGTCAAGAACATATTCAAAAAATTCGAGTAGAACATTCACAAAACAAAATTAGACTGAATCAGTTACTTGTTAAATCATGAAACACAAATCAATGAGGGTGATTTCTAAGAAACCTGTGCTTACAAAGAAAGGCCATAGAAGCTAAAATCCTGCAACTGAGGAGACTCTACTAGAGTTAGTCTAATCTAGCTACTAAACTAAGAGATAAATATGAGCTGAGAATGTGTTTGCTAATGAATATTCACATACGAACTTAGGTTTCCCTCAAGTAAGATAGTGGTTTTAAAAATGTAGTCTGTACAACAAAGTTGAACTCTAATCTTCTGTAATTTCAGAGCCAGATGGCCCTAGACAGTATAGTATGTATCCCTAAGTTAATTTCTCAGCACTTCTTAATAGTAAGTACTGTATAAACTGCACAATAATAATCTGAAATGCTTCAATATCCAATATGCCATCAATCTTCTGGGCTTGTTACTTTGTTTATTTCTTTATTCATTTAAAATCAAATGAGCACACATTACTCAAGGTATCTTCCTTCTGGCTGTAAATTATAGACAAACAGAGACGTGAGCACAACTGTCTTCTACTGAGATTACAGCCTTGTGATTAGCTGCCATATGACTTCATCAGTGATGGATATTGATGGAGCTATGAAAGATAGTTTCCAATGGAAAACTATACCAGTTCTTCTAGTATCAGTGAGCCATGAACCAATGCCAGCGAGACTTTTCAGTTCTCTGTAGATCATGCCAACATTTGTACCTAAAAGCTAGCACTGCTCATTGTGTATTTTTCATTTTGAAGTGATTCATTTTATATTCCCTTGTGCTTGGGTTTTAATCTCTGACAATACCGGTTACATTTGTGCTTCTTTTCTAAGTTTTTGTGTTGGAAGAAAGTTTGGAAAATTCTGTAAGCTAGTCCTGCTGCTTCCTGATGCTCCTGTAGAAGCAGTATCATAGTGGCAATATTGATTTACAAATGATTGTATTGAGGAGGAACATACTGCTTTGTGTCTTACAAAATCATTGGACTAAATATTGGCAGGAAGGAATATTTATTCTTGCAGAATAAAAGGATCACTTTCTTTTTAACATGCAAACTTCTGCGCCCCATTTGGGAAGGCATCTCTACATACACAACAAGAAGAGATAATGTCTGAAAAAAAAGATCAAGAGTCCTTGGACACGAAGAAAGTATACATGAAATGCTATCGTGAAATCCATTGCATTGTACACTAATTTTTGAAAACTAGTAAAAATGCTACTGCAAACACTTTTGGAAAATTATCCACTCTGTTTCTGGCTTTATGAAGCATTAAGTGATAACAGTATGATGACACTTTCCTTACAGAAATTCTGATAGCACATTCATCGCCTAAAGGAAGACCTTGCATATTGTAAGTGCTTTATGGGGGCATCAGATAATGTTTTAAACAACTAGTCACATCAAGAGGCTAATAAATTTTTTGGAGTTGCTTACATTAAAGCATTACAATGTTTTATAACTGTAAGAAAATAAGCTTCATGGAGACAGGAGTTGTGTAACACACTTCTTATAACCTTATTGTTCACTCCACGACCGACCGGTGTGCATGCTTCTCTTGATAACCAAATTTGGACCATTTCTCCTCAAGACTTAAGTGTCCTTGCATCCTCTCACCATTTAATTTCAGCTTCACAGTCTTTTCTCCAAAGTCTCCCCCTCCCCTCAAGGGCTACCCAACTGAACACAGATGCTCACTCTTCGTTTCAGTCATTATTTAGATTATTTGTTTCCTATCCCTCATCCTCTCTGTTTATTTTGCTATTCACAGTTTGTCCCTTCCTGTTAGAATACAGGATTTGTGGAACACAGGACACTTGATCTTTTAATTGGCACCACACCGGTTCCCTAAACAGTGACAGGTATACAATATCTGTCAAATAAAGGAATTTATTTTGGAGTGAAGATGCACACTGTAAAGTAATGCAGTAAGCTGTCAAAAAGAAATACTCACATTTCTTCATCATTTGGATTTTTCTAGGAAATGGACTTTAGTTTGGGTATTCATATATCTGTAGCTGTGAAAGGAAAGAGAAAACATAGAATGAGTCAAAGGAGAAACCATGGGCTTAAGCACACAGCCAATCCTCTAGGAATCTCTGAGGCTGAAATAACTTGTCCTCCCATTCAAGCCTCAACCAGTCCTTGTATAAGGACCACCCATAAGAAGCACTGACTACGGCTTAGTGCTGAGAGACACAAGTGTCCTCTTTCCTTTCAAAGGGACCTCAGTGGTCTAACTTCTTGCTAACCCCACTCATCTACCCCTCTGATTCAATCATTCTGCAAGCATCAACGTCTGTGTTCCATGTTCCAGGCAGTGGTTTAGGTTCTAGGAATGCCACATGAACATAGCAAAGTCCTGTACTTCAAGGAGCTAAGAGCCTCTAAATGAGAGCTGCAATAAGCAAGCGGACTCACGTCTAGCTCTTTGGGAAATAATAGGTATTGCAAACAACCGTACTTTCAGATTAAGGCAAGGAGACGGTATTTTATCAGACGTCTGAAGAGATAAGGGTGACGATCCCAGACCATGTTTGGATATGGACAAACCACACACTGGCCTGGGATCAGCAATGAAAATCCCCATCTTCCACCCCCACATAGCAGGACAGTAGATGTCAGTCATATATTTGGAGGATACTCATTACTAAGTATCCTTCTTAAGGTTCAAAAATTTGTAATCTCAGGATTGCTTTTTCTCCTTGTAGTTTACTAAATTTCTATCCAAATGTTACTCAAATTCTGACAGGGACTACCTCATTAGGGATATGATGATTCCTTCAATTTGTATACTTTGTCACATACCTATTTGGCTGTTTACAAGCAAGGGGCAAGGGAAGTCTCTGTAACCAATGGTTTTAATTTTACTCCACAGCTGAAATCTCCCAGATGTCTGTTCTGTTTCCTGCTATCCTGAGAGACTGAAAATTCATCTGTTTGGTGAATTAATGTGTTACATCTCATTTTCCTTTCCATGAGAGTCTCTGTACTTAAGGGTTTTTCTATTTTGAATTGTCAACACCCCCTACAATGTTAGCACTGGTTATTTGACATTGCTATTACATCTATCCCAGTTCAAAGTATACCATTCAATTTTCCACAGGAGAACCTCTATGGACAGAAGCAGAACCAGATAGATAGTGCCGTGCACTCAAACCAAGGAGAAAGATGAGCCATTTTTTTCATAAATTCTTTAGAAGAACCAGCTGTTTTTGTCATATTTTTTTCTGTTAACATATGTGAGTCATTATGCAACAGAAAGTACAGAGACAAATAAGGTCAAGGTTCAAATCTTCAACTGTTATCAATCAAGAAAAGCAAGGACAGAAGATGAGGTAAGACCAAGGAATCTCAGGGTCCCAAGGGAGCTGATGAACTAAACTTAGTCAATACCTACTCCCCCAAAATAACTGCCACAGAATAAAGATCAAACTCAGTTACAGAACTGCTCTTCCAGTTTAAATTCACTACTTCATTCTTAATTTATCCTTTATCCTTACAGTTCTCATGATGATGATTCTGGGAGCAATGATAGCTTCTTCTCATGCTTAGCTTGGGACCTCAGAATTTACACCTTTACTTAAAAAGCTTCATCCCACTCTCATGTAGCCAGAAATGAGGAAATTAGTGGACAAGGAAGAGAATGATGCACAGGGTTGAATTGAAATGAAAAATGAAAACAAAGCAAGCAAACAAAAAAGACTAATTTCTTAGAACCCATACACATCTTCTCTCTGGAAATAAGTGTTTGATGTGCTGGGAAATTGTCATATCATCTGTCTTCTGTAGAGGATAGAAAATGAACCTTCCTTTGAGGACAAATACACACTGCCTGATCCATCCACTCCAGGCTCTGAAGAGGCTAGAAGACTGTCAGGAGCCTGTAGAGGCAGCCTGTTGGTGAATACCTACCCCTTTGTTCTTTTACTGGGAAGAATAAAAGATTGGAATAACATAGCTTAAAAAAAATTAACGACTACTGTAGAAAGCATAAAACAAAACCCTCAAATTAATCAGAAGTGCAGCCCATGTAACCAAGACAACAGTAAAATGTATCTAATTAAACCGAAGTTTATATTTCTTCTGTTTTCTCTTTCTTTTTAACCTTGCATCTTGTGCTAGCTAGTTTTATGTCAACTCAACATGAGCTAGAGTCGTCAAAGAAGGAGACTCAAAAGAGAAAATGCCTTCATAAGATCTGTCTGGAAGGCATTTTCTTGATTAGAGATCAATGGAGGAGGAACCAGCCTACTGTGAGTGGAGCCTATAACTGTGCTGGTGGTCCTGGGTGGTATAGGAGAGGGAGGGAAAAAGAAGGGCAGAGGCAGGTGTGGGAGAAGATGAGAGAGAAGTACAGAGGGTCAGGAAATTGAATGGAGATGCGTAGCAGTGGGGAATGAGGAACTGGTAGTAGCCATTAGAAACTCCCAGACGCCAGAGAAGCAAGAGGTTCCCAGAACCCAACGGACATAATATTAGCCGAAATACCAAACAAAGGGAAGACAGAACCTGTAGAGACCATATCCACTGGATAGGCACAGTCCCTGGTTGAGGGATGGGGCAGCCCACCCATCTCAAAAATTTTAATCCAGAACTGTTCCTGTCTAAAGGAATGCAGGGACAAAGAGTGAAGCAGAGGCTGAAGGAAAGGCCATCCACACGTCCACAGACACCCCCACCTAGAGATCCATCCCATCTCCAAACAGACACCAAACCCAGACACTATTGCTGATGCCAAGAAGTGCTTTCTCACAGGAGCCTTGTATAGCTGTCCCTTGCAAGGGTCTGCCAGGGCCTGACCAATGAGCATGCATATTCTTACAGGCAACTACTGGACTGAGAAGGAGGACCCCAAATGGAAGAGTTAGGGGAAAGGACTAAAAGAGCTGAAAGGAATTGCAACCCCATAGGAAGAACAACAGTATCAACTAACAGTACCCATCCCCCACCCTGAACTCCCAGAAACTAAACCACCAACCAAAGGGTACACATGAAGGGACACATGGCTCCAGCTGCATATCTAGCAGAGGATGGCCTTATCTGGCATCAATGAGAGGGGAGGCCCTTGGTCCTGTGGAGGAGGATGCTGGGGTGGTAAGGCAGGAGTGGGTGGATGAGTGGGGGAGCCCCCTCATAGAGGCAGGAAGAGAGGGATGGGATAGATGGTTTGTGGAGGAGAAACCAGGAAGGGGGCAGCATTTGAAACGTAGATAAATAAAATAACAGGAAAACAAAAAGCTGACTGAGAAAGCTACGGGAAACACTGGAGTCAACAGCATCCCTCCAGGGCCTCTGCATCAGCTCTGCTCTCCAGGTTCCTGCCCTGCAGTGAGTTCCTGCCCTTACTGCTTGTAACTGGTATATGGAACTGTGGGTGAAATAAACCCTTTCCTTCCCAAGCCGTTTACTCACAGCAAGAGAAACCCTAAGACTCACTGACATATAATAGCTTTTACATTTCTTCCATCTATGATTTAATATGCGAGATGAAATGTTGATAGGCTATGAAGAAATGAGCCCCTGAGACAACTTGTCATGTTCTGAACTTTGTAAAGAGGCGAGGCACATTGAAGTGAGTGTCATAGGAAGAAGGCAGAGTGCCTGGTGGCCAAAGGAAAAAGAGGAGTATGTAGTACACAGCAAATAGTTTTACTTAGAAACAGTGAATATGTGGCCAATGCTTGGGAATAGTGACAAGGACACAGCCCGAGGCAGATGCCAACAACCTCAGAGATGACAGCTACCTCCGAATGTCCCTATCTCCCTTCTCCATATGTGTTTCCACTTTTGAGGAACATGAAATACCATTAAACTCTAGTTTTCACTGACAGACCTAGGAATTATCTCCTGACACAGTTTCTATGCTGAAGGTTTTAGACGGGACTTAAGAAGAAATACAAAGATTTTTTTTCTTTTCTTTTCCTTTATTTTTTTCTTTCTTTCCTTTTCTTTTTGGATTCTGGACAATAAGGTGTAGAATGTACATTTCATCATTGAAGCAATGGAAATATAGTGGGATATGGAATATCTAACACTATGTATATAGTTTTATAGTTAAATATTGATATAACTATAATCTTAGCTCTTCCTTGGATTATAGATAACAAGATTATAGATAGATAAGATAACAGATGAATAAACTTTTTGGAAAAGCAACAACCAGAGTCTTTGGCTCAAAGTCCCAGGGACCACTTCCTCCCTTCCTCCTGGTGCTGCAAATTGAAGGTTCAGAGCCCCTCAAACCACTCTCCTGTCATACTGACCAGTCCCTCAGCATGTAAATGCCTCCAAGGAAAGTGTGACTGACCTAATTTAGAGCATACATTAACCACTTTGAGGATAGAGAGGGACTGGGGAGTCAGGAGGAGCATTATATGTGAACTGTGAGATGGTTAGATACACATCCAAGGAAAGGGATGCCACACTGACCAAAACCAGATGGGTCATTATCATTTGGAAGCTGATCGTTTGTCTGTTTTGTTTTGTTTGTTTGTTTTCCTAGCATGATAGCAAAAAAAATCCCGGGGAGAAAAGAAGAAAGAAATTTGGGAGGGAGAGAGAGAGAGACAGAAAGCAATTGAATCGGTCAAGGATTCCCAAAGCTGTCAGTTTGCAGCCCAGAGAGCTGCGATAAATCCCTGGCAACCAACTGTGGCAGGGGAAGCAGATGACATCCCAGCTGCCCTTGGACTTAAGTGCTGAGGACGTCATTGTGTCATGGAAACTCTCTGGAAGCCTACTATTGTAGCAGCGCTTCATCACACAGTGCATCTCCTGCCCGCTTCACGTGTTTTACAATCCTCAATTTAATACTCTAACTGGATTAATGGCAAAAATAAAAACTAGGCCATTTAGCGAGGGTTATTTTTTCCATTCCTACAGAGTTAATTGAAAAGGGGGCCCATCTTCGGTTCTCCTCAGGCAGAAAACACATGGGACACATTTACAAGCTCCTCCTTGAAAGCCACTAGTGAATTCAAGAGCCACAGCCACTCCACCCTGGGCCAGAGCATTTACAAGTTTTATTTTTATTAGCTTTGTAGCAATTAAAATAATGGACAAATATAACTTGAGTAGAAGACTTAGTTTATATTATTTTAAGAAAAAGTATTTAATCTGGTTTCCTGTTTTCATTTTGCATTTCTATGATTTCTTTATTTTACATGCAAAGACTATGAATCCTTCACCAGGCTTACAGCTTATTGCGGACAAACATTATAACTGATGGGACGATGAAATGTTTCCATCAATAGGCGTCTTTCAAGAAACTGTGACTTATTTGTATGGAAAATACTATGTACAATGTAAAAGAATGAGGCTGCTCTATTGGTGCTGCTGTGAAAAAGATGTTTAAAAGCAAGTTACAGATGTATACTATACTACATAATTTATTTTTTAAAAAATTGTGTACATGTGAAAAGAGTCTCAGAAAACATGGAATAATACATATACAGTGAAAGGATCAGATTGGAAACTGTTGAAAATGTATATTACTCCAATGGTATCCTATGACTTTAAGCAGAATATATTATTGATGCAACTAAGAGCTCAATATTTTTATAAAAACATCTAAAAGAGATTAATGATACTGATAGTTATGGGCCTGAGACTTGGCTCAGTGTTTTAGGGCATTCGTTGCAATTACAGAGGACTCAGGTTTGATACCTAGAATCAAAATGGTGGCTCACAACCTTTTTATCTCTAGTTCCAGATAATCTGATATCCATGGGCACCAGATGTGCATGTGATGTATGTACATATATGCAGACAAGATATTAGTAAACATTAAATACAACTAAATTTTTTGAGAACCCTGATATAGACAATATGAATAGTTGCATTCATTACCAACCTATTGTAATCAGAATATGCATGTTCTGTCTTAGAGTATCAATGTTGGATTTTAGAGGTTGACTAAATGTTTAGAACTTAGACTAAGACCTCCGTTCAATAGAGACACCCCAATCACTCAGTATACTAATATGTTCAGGAGGAATCCATACTCTGAAGAATCATACTTGCTTGAATTCTGTTTTATATACTGGAAGAAACCTTAAAGTGTAATTTCCATAGCAAGAATTTTAAGACTCCCAGTAAACATACTGTAAAACTATCTTAGTACTTTGAAGACATAAATCCCTTTTGCCTCAAAGTCACAATTTTCTTACCTCAGTCTGCAAGTGTGTCCTGTCACGCTCAGCTTCTTGGTCAAGTTTATTCTATTTTATTTTGGAATTAATCTGGAGCCATCTCACATATAGTGGGCATAGACACGTACTCTATCACTGAGCTACTCAGTCTTCTATTTGTATTTTATTTTGAGCCAACATCTCAATTAAGTCATCCAGGCTAGCCTTGATTTGTATTATTGGTTGCCCATAAAATGGACTGTGCTCTAAATAAAAGTTAATAGTATACAATCCTCAGAGATTAAAAATCAAGATTTGCCCCTATAAAGTGAATGATATTTCATATAACCCCAGAAACATTCTACTATATAAATATATAAAGATTGTGAAGGAATGGAATGTTGATATTTATTTCCAGTTCCATGCTTTCAATAAGGGGAATTGTAGAAAGAACTGGTGAATCTTAATCCCTGTAAAGAAGGTCAAGGGAAAAAAAAGCAATATGCTCACTTATAAAAAAAAATTCCGAATCTAGATGCATATGGGAATAAAGATGCCAAAAGTATGTGGTTTAAAATATGCAACAACAGAAGATGAGAAGATGTCTCAGTAAGAGAGGTGCCTGTGCACGTGTGGGGACTTGAGAACTTGAGTCTAAATCTCTAGTACCAATTTAAAAATTCTGCTATGGTGCATACACCTATAACCCCATTACTGAGGTAGCTATATGGATCCTGAAAATTGCCCTGCCAGCCTAACCAAAACTGACAAGTTTCCAGTTCAGAGAGAGATTTTGTCTCAAGATAATAAATTCTCAAGTTGATAGTGGAAATCATGGACACACACATACTCACATACACAAATGGTGGGGGTGGAGAGAGAGAGAGAGAGAGAGAGAGAGAGAGAGAGAGAGAGAGAGAG
>JADRCD010158184.1:0-26514 GCA_019843815.1 Montemys delectorum
TCATCCTGAGTGAGGTAACCCAATCACAAAAGATCACACATGGTATGCATTCTTTGATAAGTGGTTATTAGCCCAGAAGTTTGGAATACAGGAAGAGCGCCCCACAAACCACAAGAAACTTTAGATGAAGGAAGACTAAAAGGTAGACATTTCATTCCTTCTTAAAAAGGGGAATCAAACACCCACAGAAGGAGTGGCAGAGGTTAACTATGGAGCAGAGATGGAAGGAAGGACAAGCACATAGCTATCTCCATAAGGCTCTGACAATACCTGACTAATACAGATGTAGAGGCTCACAGCCATTCATTGAACTGAGTACACTGTCCCCAATGAAGGAGTTAGAGAAAGGTTCTATGGAGCTGAAGGATTTGCAGCCCCTTAGGACGAACAACAATTACTAACTAGTACCCTCAGAGCTCCCAGGGACCCAACCACCAATCAAGGACTATACAGGTAGGATTGAGTGTACTGGCAGCAGGTATGTGGTGGAATCTCAGAGTTGTTTTGATTTGCATTTCCCTGATGACTAAGGATGTTGAACATTTCTTTAGGTGTTTCTCAGCCATTTGGTGTTCATCAGTAGAGAATTCTTTGTTTAGCTCTATGCCCCATTTTTTAATAGGGTGATTTGGTTCTCTGGAGACTGACTTCTTGAGTTCTTTGTATATATTGGATATTAGCCCTCTATCAGATATAGGGTTGGTAACGATCTTTTCCCAATTTGTTGGTTGCCGTTTTGTCCTATTGACAGTGTCTTTTGCCTTACAGAAGCTTTGCAACTTTATGAGGTCCCATTTGTCAATTCTTGATTTTATTACAGAAGCTATTGGGGTTCTCTTCAGGAAATTTTCCCCTGTGCCTATTTGCTCGAGGTTCTTCTCCACTTTACTTTCTATTAGTTTCAATGTATCTGGTTTGATGTGGAGGTCCCTGATCCACTTGGACTTGAGATTTGTACAAGGCGAAAGGAATGGGTCGATTTGCATTTTTCTACATGTTGACCGCCAGTTGAGTCAGCACCATCTGTTGAAAATGCTGTCTTTTTTCCACTGTATGGTTTTAGCTCCTTTGTCAAAGATCAAGTGACCATAGGTGCATGGGTTCATTTCTGGGTCTTCAATTCTGTTCCATTGATCTACCTGCCTGTCACTATACCAATACCATGCAGTTTTTATCACAATTGCTCTGTAGTACAGCTTAAGGTCCGGGATTGTGATTCCACCAGAGGTTCCTTTATTGTTGAGAATAGTTTTGGCTATCCTGGGTCTTTTGTTATTCCAGATGAATTTGCAAATTGCTCTTTCTAAGTCTGTGAAGAATTGAGTTGGAATTTTGATGGGGATTGCATTGAATCTGTAGATTGCCTTCGGTAAGATGGCCATTTTTACTATATTAATCCTGCCAATCCATGAGCATGGGAGATCTTTCCATCTTCTGTGATCTTCTTCGAATTCCTTCTTCAGAGACCTGAAGTTCTTGTCAAACAGATCTTTTACTTGCTTAGTTAGAGTTATACTGAGGTATTTTATATTATTTGTAGCTATTGTGAAGGGTGTTGTTTCCCTAATTTATTTCTCTGCCTGTTTATCATTTGTGTAGAGGAAGGCGTCTGATTTGCTTGAGTTAATTTTATATCCAGCTAATTTGCTGAAGTTGTTTATCAGGTTTAGGAGCTCTCTGGTGGAATTTTTGGGGTCACTTAAGTATACTATCCTTTGATGTATAAAGTGTCCTTCCTTATCATTTTTGATAACTTTTGATTGAAATTTGATTTTATTCTATGTTAGACTGGCTACTTCAAATTGTTTCTTGGAACCATTTGCTTAGAAAATTGTTTTTCAGCCCTTAATACTAAGGTAATATCTGTCTTGACACTGAGGTACATTTATTGTATGTAGCAAAATGCTGGGTCCTATTTACATATCCAGTCTCTTATTCTGTGTTGTTTTATTGGGCAATTGAGTCCATTGATGTTAAGATATATTAAGGAATAATGATTGTTGCTTCCTGTTATTTTTAATGGTATTTTTATGTTTGTGTGGATATCTTCTTTAGAGATTGTTGAAAGATTACTTTCTTGCTTTCTCTAGGGTATAGTTTGCCTCCTTGTGTTGGTGTTTTCCATCTATTATCCTTTGTAGGGCTGAATTTGTGGAGAGATATTGTGTAAATTTGTTTTTGCATTGAATATCTTGTTTTCTTCATCTATGATAATTGAGAGTTTTGCTGGGTATTGTATCCTGGGCTGGCATTTGTGTTCTCTTAGGGTCTGTATAACATCTGCCCAGGATCTTCTAGCTTTCATAGTCTCTGGTGAGAAGTCTGGTATAATTCTGATAGTTCTGCCTTTATATATTACTTGACCTTTTCCCTTACTGCTTCTAATATTCTTTCTTTGTTTTGTGTATTTCGTGTTTTGACTATTATGTGACTGTAGTAATTTCTTTTGTTGTCCAATCTATTTGGAGCATGTAGGCTTCTTGTATGTTTATGGGCATCTCTTTGTTTAGGTTAGGGAAGTTTTACACTATTATTTTGTTGAACATATTTACTGGTCCTTTAAGTTGGGAACATTCATGCTCTTCTGCACCTAATATCTTTAAGTTTGGTCTTCTCATTGTTTCCTGGATTTCCTGGATGTTTTAGGTTAGGAGCTTTTTGTATTTATATTTTCTTTGTTTTTCATTTGACATTGTTGTGTCAATGTTTTCTTTACTATCTTCTACACTTGACATTCTCTCTTCTATCTTATGTATTCTTTGGATGATGACTCCTGATCTCTTTCCTAAGTTTTCTATCTCTAGGGTTGTCTCCCTTCGTGATTTCTTTATTGTTTCTGTTTCCATTTTAAGATCTTGGGTGGTTTTGTTCATTTCCTTCACCTATTTGGTTGTGTTTTCCTGTAATTATTTAGGTGAATTTTGTGTTTCCTCTTTAAGGGCTTCTATCTGTTTACCTGTGTTCTCCTGTATTTTTTAAGAGAGTTATTTATGTCCTTATTAAAGTCTTCTATCATCATCATCAGATGTGATTTTTAAATCAATATCTTGCTTTTTTAGTGTGTTGGGTATCTAAGGCTTGCTGTGATGGGAGAATTGGGTTCTGATGATGCCAAGTAGCCTTGGTTTCTGTTGCTTGTTCTTGTCCTTGCCTCTTGCCATCTGGTCTCTGGTGTTTGCTGGTGTTGCTGTCTCTGACTGTGTCTTGTCCCTCCTGCAAGCCTGTGTGTCAGTATTCCTGGAAGACCACTTTTTTCAGACAGAAATTTGTGAATGGAGAGCTGTAGCACAAGGTCAGCTCCAGGATGAAGACAGAAACCAAAAGAATTCTGTCCCTGGCTATTCCTTGCTTCCTGTGGGCTGATGGTTCTGAAAGGGTCCCTCTTGGACCAGGAATTTGAGCAGAAGTGGTGGTATTACCTGTGCTCACAGGTGTGTTGGCACTCCTGGGAGTCCAGCTCTTTCCTGATGGTATTCCTGTATGGAGCACAGGATCAGCTACAGGAACAGAGGGAAACCTGAAGAATCCTATCCCAGGCTGCTCCTCAATTATTGTGTCCTGAGGCTCAATTTTTTAAATCAATATATTTCCCAGGCATGTGAAGAACTACTGTACAGGACTGATACATCTTTTGTTTGTTTCTTTCTTTGTTATTGTTTTTTTTTTTTTTCATTTCACTATGTAGTTGGGACTAGCTTATAACTGGCTATGTAGATCAAATTGAACTTTGATTCACAGAGATCTGCATGTTTCTGCCTCCAGAGCTCTAGGATTAAAATTCCATGTTTCACCACAAATTGGTCATGCAACACATACCAAGATTTTAAAGAGTAAATATGGCTCCATTGTTTATTCTAGAATTCAAAGAAAATAGCTCTTTAAGACTAACAACTTCTACTCTATGACTCTAGGGTTTAATTATGGTAGATAATATTAAATATTTATAGAAAAGAGGTACGAAGGAATGTATAGTATGAATGAGATTATTGGACATAGAATTCAACATTTTAGATATACTCTGACCATACTGTTCATTATTTTAAACTTTAAATTAATTTTTCTATAGTGAGAATTGTGCCTTAGAAGCATGCTGTTTGTCATCTACTTACCTGGTCCTCTGCAAGAAATTGACTTAAAAATAGACTGACTTTTAAAGTTATAAAAATTTGTGCTAGTGAATGTCATATAGCAAATAGCAGACTTTAAGTTAGGAATGAATTGTTAACTTGTAAAGTCATAAATCCTGGTCATTTATAAATCTTTTTTTTTCAATTTAAACCTCCTTTAAATACTTAATATGCATTTAATTTACTTTGGATTATGTAACTGTTAGGAAATGACCTAAGTAGATATTTCCTGTACAGAACAGTAAAGCTCTCATTTTTATTTGGATCTGCCTTGAGCCATAAATAACATTCAAATATAGATCTTCTTATGTGACTTAGGCTTTATATTTTAAAGACTATTTTAGAGGTAATAATATAAAATGTTACCAAGGATTAGGTATAAAATTAAGCATTAGTATAATGATCTTGTTTATTTCTAGACTTTCTTTTTTTTTGTGAGAGTATTTGCAATTATTTTAGTAATATTATATACTGCAAGTATATTATAGATTGTGTGCAGAGCCAATTTATAACCCTGTTCTACCGCTTTATTGCACGTCTAGAGGTTACATTTGCATTGGCCCTAAGAAAAAAGATGAATTACCTCATAGCAAGCTGTACAAATAAAACTTTACAATCATTTACATAAGGCAAAATCTTGGAACTATTAAGTCATCAAACAGCAGATGGTCTTGGAATTTTGCAGAAATGAACAGAACCTGCACTATAGCCACAATCACTGAGATCAAGTATCAGAAGACATGCTGCAGAGACAGTTTCTGCAGAGTTGTGTTGTATTAGTAAATAACTTCAATATGAAATCTTATTATTGTATGTGTATTAATATAATTGATTGGACTGAGCCATCAGAATGACACTATTACTCAGTTCAAAAATATTAGAATTTTAAGTATTTTAAAATTACTTTCTAAAGAGATAATATTTTTCTATAATATAAAATGAAAACTATATTAGTGTTGTATTCCTTATAATTTTAAGGATATTATGTTTAGCACTTGATTTTTTAAAGACCTAGACTCTATAAAATTTTGTAATATTTAAATTTTATTGGTAGGTGAAAATTTTAGTATTTAATTTGAAAATGTGGTTTTATTTAAAATGTGCTTGATAAGAGTTTTTGAGCTACAAAATCTTAATACCTCATTTTGTTTACATGTATTTGGATTTTGTTGTAAAAACTAATAACATAAATAAAAATTATTTGATTTCTTTGAGCTGAAATGAGTCCACAAATTAATTAACTTGAAGTACTATTTAGAGAGTTATGCTTTTGTTTGCTTTCAAAATTATTCAGTGTTTACTGTATTTTATTTTTTTTTACAAAATCTATTTTTCTTAATGTTGTTTTTCATTTTTCATATTCAGTATGTCTAAATTAACATAAAATAACAGTGAAATCTCAGTTTGGACACAGATATATGGTCATTAAAAAAAAAAAAACTAAGGTAAATCATACTTTATTTCTTTTCAAAAGGCCTAAGTATGTCCAGGTAAGAGGATATGTAGTTTACATGTGAAACAAGCACATTAGTTGTCTATAGGAAGCTAAGCACATTGACAGTGCAAAAGAAAAAAATGCATCTCCCACTTGCAAAATACTTTTGATCCTGGGAATGAAACAATGGGAAAGCTGTGCCTTGCCTGGGAATGTTATTTGAGGTCTGATTGACTACAGTGGAGCAAGGCTTCTACTACAACAACTTTCTCTGTATCTCTTTTCATAGACAATACTACCAAGTAATGTTTACTTATAGCTAGCTCCAGTGTAAGTGTTTTAGTTACTTTAACAACGGTTGTGATCAAATATCTGAAAGAAAGAGAGAGAGAAGGGGGGGGAATAGAGGAAAAAAGAAAGAAAGAGAGAGAAAGAAAGAAAGAAAGAAAGAAAGAAAGAAAGAAAGAAAGAAGGGAGTGAGGGAGGAAGGAAGGAAGGAAAGAAGGAAGGAAGGAAGGAAGGAAGGAAGGAAGGAAGGAAGGAAGGAAGGAAGGAAGGGTGATCATATAAGAAGTCATTGAGATTTCAGCTTAAAATTTTGATTTCTAAAATGTCATTTTTTCCTTGAGGGAAGGGATACGGAGGAAAGAAGTCATATTATGGTATCAATGAGCAGAGAATAAGAAGTGCCAACACTTGTTTGCTTTCTCTTTAACAACCACCATTTAATTTAGGGAGGGTTTTGGTATATGGAATGGTTCCTACCACATCAAAGGTAGCTCTTTTCCTGTCTATGATTTCTCTGTGGAAATGATATAAAAGACAGAACCAGATTCTCTAGTTTCTGTGCTATTTTTAAATCTAGTCAAGTTGATGATGACAATTAGCATAAAAAGAAGATAATCCTTTTGGGATGTCCAAGGCCACTTTTTCACTACAGACACACAGACAAGTCACAAAGTTTCAAAGAATAAAAATAATACTATACTCTACAATCTAGTATAACTGTCCTTCAAAACTAATATCCCTTGCCAAAAAGTAATTTTATTTGTTTCCTATAGAAAAGGTAGCTACCAATAAATTGTGATATATGTGCTATACAAAAATTATGTATATATATGTATATGTTAATTAATATATAATTATGTTATATATGTATAATATATACACATACAAACATATACGTTGTATGTATATTTGAACCGATATATTCCTAGACAGCAGATGATATCTATGTGATATTTTATATGTTACATGACAAAAATTTTAAGGTATTCTTGGAAAAAAGCTTTTTAAAAAGGAAATATTGATGTAGTTTAATTCCCAATTTTTTGAGAAACAACCGTATTGACTTCCAAAGTGGCTCTACAAGTTTGCACTCCCACCAGGAATGGAGGAGTATTCTCCTTGTTCCACATCCTCACCAGTATGAGTTGTCACATGTATTTTTGACCTTAGTCATACTGACAGGTGTAAAATGTAATCTCATTTTGATTTGTATTATCTAATGTCTAAGGGTTTTTAACATTTCTTGAAATGCTTCTCTGCTATTTGAGATTCTTCTGTTGAGAGTTCTCTGCTAAGATCTATATCCCACTTTTAACTGGATTATTTGCTTGTTGATGAGTTATTGATATATTTTGGAAGTTAGCCCTCTGACAAATGTGGAGTTGGTGAAAAACTTTTCCACTTCTGTAGGGTGGTATTTTGTCCTATTTAGAGTATCTTTTGTATTATTATAGAACCTACTCAGTTTACATGAAGTCCCACTTACTAAATTTTGGTCTAAGTGCTATCTGTGTTCTTTTCAGAAAGTTATCTCCTGTGCTAATGTGTTTAAGGCTATTCCCCAGTTTCTAGTCTATCAAGTTCAGTGTATCTGGTTTTACATTGAGATGTTTGTTTCATGTGGTAGGAGGAACTTAGCCAAGCAGACCCAGCCACAATGCTATTACGTGTGCCTGTGATACTTCCTCCCTGAGCCAATATATAATCTGCTGGCATGGCTAGAGACTGCTGATGCTGGATCACGTGATGGAGTGATCCAAGGAGAAATCAATAACACCACATTTGGCTACTTGAGAGCTAATGAGATTCTAGGTTCAGGATAAAAATTGCCCAGTTCCTACAATCAACAAATCTGCTTTTGCCACTTGCCTGACTCCTGTAATCTATGTCATTGACACTGTGCCTTCTTACTCCTGACCCCAAGGGTATTGGTAGGGACTCCCAAGCAACATCACTTGGAGTTGAGTTTTGTGCAGGATGAAAGATATGGATCTCTGAGAACTGAGGGAGATCTCTAGTGGAGGGTTTGGGACAACAACTCAGCCACAAAACCTTCAACCTACCACTTGTCTTGCCAGCACGATGTGCTGGTCCAAAGGTGGCACAGAAATTGTGCATGTGGTTAATCAATGACTGATCCAGGTTGAGACCCATGCCATGAGAAGAAATGTACCCCTTACGTTACCTGTAGGAACAGAAACAAGATGATTGATGGCTTAGAGTCCTAGGATAGAAACAAACACGACTAGTAAAATAATTAATAATAAATAATAATGATGATGATGATGATAATGATGATGAAAATAAAAAAAAATTATGCCTAATGACACTCTGCTATACTCATTGATAAGTTCCTAACCCAAATGTCAACCGAGAAGTTTCATCCAGCTACTGATGGATATAGATGCAGCTGCATAGCCAAACCTTTAGGAAGAGCTTGGGGAATCCTGATGAAGATGGTGAGGAAGAGTTGTAAGAGCCAGCATGGTCCAGAACACCACAAACAAACTCATAGTAGTAACAAAACTGGACTCACAGGGACTCACTGAAACCAAAGTAACAATCAGGGGATCAGTGCCAGCATGAGTCTAACCTTGACCTGCTGTATATGTGTTAGAGTTGTGTAGCTTAGTGTTTTTATGGGACTCTTAATGGAGAGAGCAGGTACTGTTTCTGATGCTTTGCCTATTTGGGTACTCTTTTCGTTCTACTGGGATTGTGTTGTCTAGCTGCAATATGAAAGGAGATGCCTAATCTTCTTGTAACTTGATTTGCTATGTTTGGCTAATAGCCGTGAAAGACTTGCCCTTTTCTGAAAGGAAACAGGAAGAATGGATGGGGAGGAAAGAGACGGGAGGACGAAGGAAGGGGGCAGAAGAAAGGATAGGACTCTGTTGTCAGGATATAATATATGAGAGAATAAATGAATTTTTTTTAAAAAAAAGTAAAAAATAAAATTTCTAACCCTGAACAATTAAGAACATCATGGAAGAGACGTGGCTACCACCGTGCCATGAGGATCTGGAGGGTAAAGATGCCCAAAACTCTCCCCTCTGCCCTAGGTACCAGTGGCCTTAGACATACAGAGCCCTGCCTATATTCACATAAGACAGTGTGCCAGTGTAGGTGAAGAAAGAGATCCAGGGACCCACTGCTGCCATGCTGCATGGGCAGGCTGTAGATGCCTAGAGGCCCACTTGCCCACATGTAACATGTCCCTGGCAGAAGGAGTCACCCAGAATCCCACCTACAGCAGGGGCCATTATAATAAGCAAGGGTGTGGCTAACAGATGGAAGAAAAAGATAAGTGAGAGAGTTTGAGCATTATAAAGAGAGGTGGAACTGAAAATGAGAGAGTGGTGCCTGGGCAGGAGAGCACAGTGGACCTGGCTCTGAAGGCCCAGGGTTACGAACAACCTTGTCTGAACATTAACTGCTCTGTCAGCCATAACTGCTTATTGGCACAAAAGTCTTGGCCTCCATGGGAAAGTACTAGCCCAGTTGAAATTTAACAGCTGCCTTGATGGGAAAGTACTGACCCAGTTGAGAATAAATGGCTATTAAACTTGCTGTTACATATCCAGCAACCCACTTAGTACCAGTATAAATAAGAACAAAATAGTTATTAATCTTGCTGTTGGGTATGGAACAATTCATTCTGCTATGAGATCAGACATCTATGGATCCTGTAGACAAGTGCTTAACTCCCAGTCCAGTAAGGGACAAAATAGCTATGCATCGTATAGACAGGTACCTAGCAACCTGAACTTTTCACCTAGTCAATTTTCTGAGCCTGAGAGCACCTGCACTCCCCAAAGACAAAGTGACCCTACTTCCTCTTCCTTCCTTCCATCCTGCTTGTATGAGTATATAACCTGAGCTAGAAAAAAAAATTGGCAGCTTGATCAGACTCTTTAACTTGCTGTCGTTCTTTAAATTCCTTGTCTCTCTTTCTTTTCCAGGTGACCTCCTAGTCCCTGCTCAATCACCCCATAAGCACAGAGGGGCAGCCCAGGTGTGGGTGAGCAGGCTCTGAGTGCATGAGAGTGGAAAAGCTGATGGTAGCATTGGGTGGCCAAGCTAGAGCAGTGCTGGAAAGTTATCTTTGTGTGCAAGTAAGGGAGAGCCAATGGGGTGACCAGCTCAGCTGCCACCCATGGCCAGATCTAGGACTTGAGTTGGGCTACCCCAAAATCTATGAACTGTTAGGACACATGAAAATGCTCGTCCTGCTAATCCAAATGTGCAGAGTCTCCATGACATAGGGCAACAACAGGATAACCAGGAGGAGTTCAAATGAGGATCTAATAATGATGGTGTGAGAGAAGCCAGAGACCTCTAACGAGACTAATGGCTCAATGCAATGAACACTTGAAAGTGAAGATAATTGGACAGAGAGGTATACTGTGAGACACAATGTGATATACTAAATGTTTTTATGGTCTGTTCGGTTTAAGTTTTTATTTCTTTGTTTGTATGTTTTGTATTTTCTATTGACAGAAGATGTTGTAAAAGCAAAGGGCTGATACAAGGGGGTGGGGAAATGAGTGAGACTGAAGAGAATGATATTAAACAGACAGAATCAATGAAAAGTTAAGAAAATAATATCATGGGTTTGTTGATCCCACAGTGATTTCATGGTAACTGAAGACTTTATGCACAGCCATTTTTTTAATGAATTTTTTTTTCATTCTTGGTTAATTCATGGTATAAATGATAGACATTCATGGAGAATGATTTAATTTATTTTTCAAAATTTTTAGTGTCTTTTGGGGGTGGATAAGTTGGTAAATGTCATGTTTAGAATTGGCCAAGTGACTATGAAGACATAAATTTACAGATAGAGCTGAAGAAAAATTCAAAGTATGATTACAACTTTTCAAAGTAAATTTGATATAGAATTAACATAAACAAAAGTGGAAAAACATCTTTTAAATTAGCTAATGTTACACCTAGATGGCTATATTTAATATTGAAATTATCCTAGGTAGTGATAACCTAGAAAATATCCTACAACAAGGGGGAAAGAGAAGATCTTCCAAAGAAAGGGACATAGAAGTGGCATAGTTGGGTCTTCAGGTAATACTATGTCCAAATTTCTGAATAACCAACAGACTGATTTCCAGAGTGGTTGTACCAGGTTGAAATCCCACCAAAAAAAAGGAGAAGTATTCTTCTTTCTCCACATCCT
The DNA here is from genome assembly GCA_019843815.1 of Montemys delectorum. NCBI lineage: Eukaryota > Metazoa > Chordata > Mammalia > Rodentia > Muridae > Montemys > Montemys delectorum. The sequence continues at coordinate 11,042 of JADRCD010158184.1, forward strand.
TGCCAGCATCTGCTGTCACCTGAGGTTTTGATCTTAGCCACTTTGATGAGTGTAAGGTAGAATCTCAGGGTTGATTTGATTTGCATTTCCCTGAGGATAAGGTAATTGAACATTTCTTTTTTTTTATGTTTTTATGTTTTTATATAGCAGACCTAGGTTTAATTATAAGAAATTTTAACTGAACATGGAAGACAGTAAGTCATATTTGGAGATTATTTGGGGCATAGATTGACACAATGATATTAATGCTATAACACTTCATGCTATAATCAGTAATAATTGCTTACAATCAAGATATTACATGTTTGAAAATGGACTGCTCAAAGGCAAAAATAGTAAGAAAGTAGACGGAACCCTAGAGAATAAAGGCTCATGGGTAAGAGACCATGTACCTTCCCTTGAAGAATGTAGGAACTAGTTTCAGGGAGAGAAAGAGAGAGAAATAAAGCTTATGAGAAAGGAAATCAGAAGACAGTTTCCACTGGATGGTTTTACCCAAGGGAGTACTACTCAGCGCTTAAAAACAATGACTTCATGAAATTCTTAGGCAAATGGATGGAAATAGAAATATATCAACCTGTGTGAGGTAGCCCAGTCACAAAATAACACACATGGCATGCATTCACTGATAAGTGGGTAATAGCCTCAAAGCTCAGATTACCCTCAATACAATTCACAGACTGTATGAAACTCAAGAAGAAGGAATACTAAAGTGTGCCTGCTTTGGTCCTTCTTAGAATGGGGAACAAAATACTAATGGGGGGAAATATGGAGACAAAGTGTGAAGTAGAGATTGAAAGAAAGTTCATCCAGAGCCTACCCCACCTTGGGATCCATGCTCTATACAGTCACCAAACACAGACACTATTGTGGATGCCGAGAAGTACATGCCAACTGGAGCCTGATACAGCTGTCTCCTGAGAGTCTCTGCCAGAGCCTGACATATACAGATGTGGAGGCTTGCAGTTAACCATTTAGAGTGAACATAGGGTCCCCAATGGAGGAGTTAGAGAAAGGACTGAAGGAGCTGAAGGGCTTTGCAAACACATAGGAAAAACAATATTAACCGACCACATTCCCCCAGAGCTCCCAGGGACTAAACCACCAACCTGAGTACAAATGGAGAGACCAATGGCTCCAGCCACATATGTAGCAGGGGATGGCCTTGTGGGACATCAGTCAGAGGAGAAGCCCATGGTCTTGTGAAGGCTTGATGTCCTAGTGTAGGAGAATGTTAGGGCAGGGAGGCAGGAATGGGTGGGTGGTTGGGGGAACACCCTCATAAAAGCAGGGCAAAGGGGGATGGGATAGTGTGTTTCAGATGGGGACTGGAAAAGGTAATAACACTTGAAATGTAGATACAGAAAATATCCAATAAAAAAAAAAGAGAGGGACATAGACTATAATGTTATAAATGGATAAACAGAAAATCGGAAAAGGTGAACTTTAAAAGCATCTTTTGTTTTCCTGTTGTAATTGTCATCTTGAAGGCTTATTGCCTCTGTCTGCTAACGTAAGTCTAGTCCTGGAAGTTTCTAGACTCTGTAAAATCTTATCTAGACCTAGAATTTTTCAGATGTGAGACTTACTGCTGAATAAGCTTACCTTTTCTTGCTCTATCTGAACTCCTCCTGGCTTGTCATCTATGCTGTTCTGGTTGAAAAACTCTCCACCAACCTAACTGACTTAATCTGCTTTCTCTCTGTTTCTCCTGCATTGCTTTGCTTGGCCTCAAACTAACTTTGGCAATATGTTTTAATCTTCTTTCTCCTTCTCTGGCAGATTCTGTCTTTACCTGTGTCTAGATAGTTCTTTTTCTGCAAACTGTCTCTGTACAATTGTTTCAGTAAAACTGCCTTTTTCTTCTTTTATTCTTTTTCTGTGCTGCTCAACTCTACCCTCTCAAATCTATTGCACCACTCTCCATGAACTCTACTGTATGACTGACTGTCCTGTACTTGTACTGTTTGTGTCTCCCTCAAGTAGCTTCCCCTTCCTCTTTCTTCTCATGAGAGTTGGGCACATCCTAGTCTGCCAATTCTTTCTCTGATTCATTCCTTTGTGTGCCACCCAATTAGATATCACTTTGAACCTTGGGTGCTTTCTTTTACAAAAGAATTTACATCATTGTTTGGTATTAAAGGTGTGTACTAGAGGTGTGTCTCTATTCCAGCCAGAGGGATTGAAGGTGTGTACTAAGGGATGAGCCACACCATAACTAGAAACAGGTTGTTTCAGTAAATAAAAGAATCAAAGTTTCCACAGTGTGATCAAAAATCATGTAATCATGGAATCAATGTAGAGTGGGTTCGTAGAGCAGGGTAGAAGTGAGATATGGAGAAGGATAACTAACATTAAAAATGACTTTTTAAAAAAAATAAGAAACTATATTACAGTATATACTATATATAAAAGCTTTATTATATATATGTAAATGAAATTTAAATTAAGTTATATAATAGGGAGAGAGCTAAACATCATATGCAATCACATGAGAATTCAGCATCAGGAATGAATTCATTATTTAAGTCTGTGACAAAAAGGATTCCATATGGTTGTCCCTACTCCTTAAATATTATAAATTATTACAAATACTATTGCTTAGCTTTCTATTACTACTACAGAACACCAAGGCAACATACAAAAGAAAACATTTATTTGGGTTTATGGCTTCAGAGGACTGGATATCATGATACTGGTACAAAGGGATGGCAGTAGGAATAGCTGTGAGTACATATCTCAAACCACAAGTAGGTAGCTGAGAGCAGATTGAGAATCACCTGAGTCTTTTGAAACCTAAAAGCCTGTATCCAGTGACATACTTCCTCTTACAAGGCCATACCTCTTACACTTTCCAGTTTCATCAACTGGAGGCTGAGTATTCAAACATATGAGCCTATTGGAGCCATGGTCATTCAAACCAGGACAGTTAATCTCCATAGCTTGAAGTAAGGCCCTGTTTCTGAAGGCACCACAAACTTATTAACATTGAACATAAGGAAATCAAGCTTGTGCTCAATGAGAGTCTTTACCATGACTTGCTAGCATTTACAGGATCAAGAGGTACTATAGACACTTCCAGAGGAAACCAGTTACTACCAAACTCAGGCAGTTATGAATACTTTGAGCTACAATAGTGATCTGTTGGCAAAATATATCAACTGTTGCCATAACAATACAAATGTTATTGGAATAACGAATACTTTTCCATTGGATTTAAGACCTACTCATGAGATGGAACCTTGGTTAAATGTACCTAAGACTTTTTAAAAGACCATGAGTATACAAATGGTTAGATTGTGAAACCTAGGAGAAAGCCTACTATTATTACACAGCTCATTGAACACAGAAGTAAAAGCACTACTAATTAAATATTACAGCATCCATAGCAGTTCATTGCTCAACCATCATCTGAGAAAATTCATGTAGTATATGGTAACAGGAAGAGAAGTCGATAACTTGACAGTATGTAGATTTGAAGCAACTTTGAAGAACTCAGTTACAAATGAGAAGTCTGAATTTTAACTCCTCTCCTCAGGGTTCAGGGTCCTTTGTGGAAAAGGAGACCAAATGGTTGTAAGAGTAAGAGGTGGTGGAAGATCCCAACTAAGCTATATTTTGCAGACATGACAAGACTTAAACACAAACAAAATCACCAAGACTGACAGCATTTCAAGACTTGCATGTTGGGGTAGGGAATTGCCACACAAACCACTAAAACACCAGTTTCAGTCAAATATGGATGGTTTATTGAACAGCACTCCAAAACTGATTAATCTGGCTTGGGAGCTGAGTCATTACTCTGAGGTAAGGTCCAATAGGCTTTTTCAAATGCCAGATCTACAAATATCTGTACCAAGTTGTCAGAACCCATTTAGAACAGACTAAGTCATTTCAAACATGCAAAGGAATTTTTCAGGAAAACTAGATGTCCTACAATTTTTCATGTTTGTGTTTCATGAACTCTGAGAAGTGAGGTCCCCAGAGACTTCATTCTAGGATGACTTCTTGCTGCTGAGATGCCTCACCTATCACTATTGTATAGCTTAATGATTCCTGGCATTGCTCAACACTATTGGGAAAATTTTCTGTAGGTCAATATGAGGATGTACTCTCATGAAGTAATGCTCTGTAGAAAAACTGATTTCATAATTCCTGATGATTATTTTATAGAAATCCCAAATTGATTCAAATAATCTCCAGCCCCTATAGAATAAAAGCTGCAAATAGAGCTCTGTAAATCTTCATGTGTCAAGGACTAATTGCACTAGGAAAAGAAAGTGTGCTTGGAGCAAATTTACTATCAAGAAAATGATTCCTTTTATGTCATATGTGAGACTATTATCTGGTAACTAGGATCATAAACAGGCAATGAATCTTCCAGTTTTTTTTTTTTTTATATTGGTGTAGGTATCTCTCTTGTGTTGGGGTACATGCCAGGGACAGTTTATAAAACTCATTCACAGGTGAAGGTGGGTAGTTGGTTCAAGTCCAAGCTTATTGTGGATAACTATATAAAACACTTCTACTTTTTCTCCTGATTGGTTTCCTAGGGCATGGGACATAACAGAATATGTAATCAATGCGAGCATGAGAAAGTTTCCTAATATCAGCAAAAACAGTTGAGAATATTTCTTGGTAATAGCAGGCTATGCAAGTAACAGTTACCCAGGCCTTAACATGTTACCTAGATATTAGCACTGCACAATGTCAGCCCAGATAAAACCCTAACATGAAGGAAAGAAAGTAGGCGGAACATTTCACCTCTATCCAAGAAGTAAAAAATCAAACCCTTTGTAAATGTCACTTTTATTTCTTCCAATGAATTGACAAGAGAGAGCCCTATCTAAGCTGTGTTAATACACTGTTTGGCTGAGACCAGAGCATGTCCTTCTCTGTTCTGACTATCCATTGGCCTACACCTGAAAGCTTCTAACCTCATTTCAACCTACCAGCTTCCATATGGTAAGCTGGCTCAAGAATGTTTCACCCTCTGAGATGACTGCTGAGTAAGCTCACACTTTCTAGTTCTTTCTGAATTATGTCTGTCTCATTCAACTCAGCTGTTCCATCTGAAACTTTTCTCCAAGTTGACTGATTCAGATTGCATTCCCTACCTTTTGGGGCTAAGTAATCACCACACAAACCATATAAATATTGATTTTATTTAAGCAATAGTAGTTTATTGAACACATACCCCAATACTAATAATATCAAGACCACAGAATAGGACTCAAGAAGTTAATTGTGATACTAGTCTGCTCTTAGGGCAGGCTTTTTAAAAGGAGCATAGTAATACAACCATAGCATTATGGTCATTTAAGGTAATTTTTCAGCTCGATGGATAATTACTTCAGAGAAGCGAGTGAAAGAACCTGAACTTAATTTCACCTTATGAGAGAAATGTAGACTAAACAGAAAGTGGCTGCAGTTATGTTAAAATGAGCAGGCATCAATAGTCAGCTTCTGACTGAAGTATTTTGCTTGGAAAAAACTGCCTCTGCACTCCGCAAACCTTCTTGCACTGACTTCCCTGACTGTAGTAACTGGACAGAACTGAATGAAACTGAATAGAATAGAATAGAATAGAATAGAATAGAATAGAATAGAACAGAACAGAACAGAACAGAACAGAACAGAACAGAACAGAACAGAACAGAACAGAACTTCACAAAGTCACCTGTACTCACTTGAACTGTAGATTCATAGCAGACTCATTCTGTTCTGGTCTCAACTAGCTCTTCTTTCCTGTGAGTTGGGTGTATCCTATCTCTCACTCAGTCTGCCAAATCTTTCTCTGATTCATCACTTTGTCTGTCTTTCAATTAAAAGTCACTTTCAAACATGACTGTTTACTTCTAAACAACTTTGCCTTCATTGTTTGGCATTAAGTCTGTGTTCTAAGGGCTGTCTGCACTCCAATTAAAAGGATTAAAGTTATGTCTATGTTCCAACCTGCTGGATTAAAGGTGTTAAAGGTGTATATTGATGGAATGTATGTAGTCCAGGTAGATCACAAAGATACAGAAGGTCTTTGGAAGTGATTCCTTGCCAGAGCAGCCATATATCTCTGTATTAAAATTCCTCTATAGCACTGAACAAGAAACTATTAATAATTCATCATTACTAAAAGAGAGAATGATGGTATCATGGTCAGGAGTAGTCGCTCAATACAAAATTTCACTCTATGTGCTGTGCTGTGTGTGTGTGTGTGTGTGTGTGTGTGTGTGTGTGTGTGACTTTTAGTTACTTTGGTTTGGTTTTAAAAATTGAAAAGCATGAAATTGGGGGTATATGGGGAGGAAAAGACAGAGGAAGATCTGTAACATGGGAATATGATAAAATATATTGTATGAAAATTTATAAAATAAGAAATATAAAATTAAAAGAATGAAAGAAACTGACAAAAACAAATTCAGATATAGTCACATTGTTATTGATTAGGTGGTTAGAAAGCAGAAGATTCTTATTAGAGGATTTTAATAACAGTTAAACATAATTGAGTTTATCTTCGACTCAGAGTATCTGAGATATAAGAAAATTATATGGAAAGCCAGTGTAGAGGAACCTGGGACACTAAACCTAATTAAGAAAAATGTTGAAATCATTAACCTATATGAGTGGGTTAATTAAAATGCAAAATAATGACTGACAATGTGCTTAATGATTAAGAGTACTTGCTGTACATTCATAAAAAGTAAGACTTGCTTTTCATCATCTAGAAATGCTTGTTTGTTTAAACTACAAGTGATCTGATACCCATTTGGTCTCCATGGATACAGAATCATGCAAATCCTTACAAAACATTCATGTATGCCCATGCACTCATGAAAACATAAAGTAGTAAATGAGTGAGTACATAAACTAACTTTTAAAAAAGAATACAAATAAAAAGGAAAGAATTTATTGAGGTGAACAATACTCTCTCATACTGGACCTTAAGTAGAGTGCTGAGTTAAAAACAAGTTGTTACAGTAAACCATGTTAAAAGGTAACACAAGGTGTGACACTAAGATTAATTTTAAGTAGATGAGTGGCACTCAAGGAAGTACAAGTGAGAAATTTGTCTTGTCGGGTGCATATGTCTATTGGTAATCTTTAACTAGATAGCCACAGAGGAAATTTTAAAATGCTAGAAGTGAAGTTTATTTTTATCTTTCTATCACATTAATGGGAGTACAATTACTTAAACCAAATCACTAGTATTTTGCAGTTAGTTCTTTCAATGTCCATATAATGTCTATATAATATCTAACTCCTTCCCAAACTTTACCCAGAATTCCCTGCCTGTCCATTGAATATTATATCTTTTTTTTTTTCCTTCACTCACTCCTAAAGTCCAACTTCTTATGCCCAGAAATTCTTGGATGTGTGACATTCCACTGGGACATGCTCAATTTACAAAAGAGACAACAGTCTTAAAGGTGACTCTCTCATTTTTGTCAATAACTCATTAGTTAAGGGTGAGGATTTATTTCCACTTCTCTTCTTCACAATAGGATTTGGATTGGTTTGTGTGTGTATTAGATTTATGCATGCTATTACAACCACTGTGAGTTCATATGTGCAGCTGTTCTGCTATGTCTAGAAGACAATTTTTCCTTGTAGTAATCCACTACCTCTGACACAATATTTTTTGCCCTTTATTGTACAATGTTCCATGAGAAGCTGGGGAAGGAAGTGTGAAATAGTTGTCTCATTTAGGTCTAAGAACGTCACATTCTTTTAATATTTTCTTCTTTGTGAGTTATGGGTCTCTGTGTTAATACCTACTGAAACTGAAATTTTTCTGATGATGGTTGACAGTGTTAATTTATGAATCCAATGATAAAATATTAATAGTTAGATCAAAACAATGTCATTAGTGTAATAATGATAATAGTTTCTCCCTTTGGGGCCATCTAGTCACATCTAGGCACAGGATTTTTGAATCAGCAGAAGTGCCAGGTATGGATTTGACCTTGTGGAGCAGGACTGATATCTAAACAGAGAGTGGTTGCTGGTTACTTTCATGATGTATGTGCCAATATTATACCATTAGGAATGTCTGCCAGGCCAGTGGTCATTACAAGTGTCAGAGTTTTCAGCTGGATAAGATTAATGCTTACTTTTCTCCTCCAATAGTTTCCATAGCAACTTCGAGCATTATTATGTTTAAAGACTGGAACTTGACAGTCAAAACAAAGACTAGGGAAATAGATTATTGTTTATCTCGATGAAGTTGGTAAAAGGATGATTTATTTATATTTATCTATTCCCATTCTGTAGTTCTATTTCTATACTTCTAGTCACTACTTGAACAGACACACAAGACATACATACATGTGTTTGGACAAACACATTTAGTTCTATAATTTTATCATTATCAATACAACATGCCGCATGTCACACCATTGACACCTGCATATTAGATGGGGTCTGAACATCAATCTAAATTAAATTCACAGATGAGAGAATAGGCCCCTCTCCACTTGTCTCGGACAGCACTTTTCTACACTAGAAGAAAGTCTCACAGCTTTTGTTTAAAAGAAGCCTTAATTCCACCCCTATCCTTGTTATGACATTCCAATTTTCTTCCTGAGATTTTCTTCCAAATTCTTGATCCCAACCCTTGAAATTTGCATATAAAGTTCTTCCCCAGGCTGATCTAGCATTGAAACAGCTGTGTGATTATTCTAGCAATCCCTCTTCCACCTTTCAACTCTTGCAGCACCTGCATTTTTTCCTCCTTAAGCAGCATGCCTTTCACACAGCCTTAGAAAAAAAAGATGTCTATGGACTAGTCTTATCGCTGCTGCTAAAACTGAACATTGCGAGAGGGCAATCACCCCCTTCATGCTTAGCATACAGAAGGGACTTAAAAATAGTACATATTTGACAGTTGCCTAAATTGTTAAATGGAAGAACAACTTTATCTGTGAAGATATTTTAATTGTTTGACATTGTTCAAGTAAACAAACAGTCTCAGATGTTCTCTGCACTCTATCAAGGGTATGCAAAGTGAAATGGGATTCACACATCAAGAGAGGAACAAAAAAAGATATTTGTGAGAGCTGGCATCTTTCTAAGGGAGGCTATTGAAAAAGGCATGCTGTTTTGTTTCAGTTCTTAAAATAGAATTTGAAGAATGAACACTTTTATACATACTAAATAAAAAGTATACTCAAGTAGTTTTTGTACTTGACATGTTCCCAGAAGAAAAGAATCATGGTTGAACTGTCATCTAGGTAAAATTCTGTTTAAGGGGATGCTAAAGAAGTAAAAAAACAAAACAAAAAAACCCACAAAAAAACCAAAAACAAAACAAAACAAACAAACAAACAAACAAACAAAAAATAGCATCCTGGCATCATACAGCTCCTAGTGTTCTCGTCACGATCTCATCCTTCTCTGCCCTACACGTAGAGATTCTGTCTTCACTGTCACCCCTGTTTTTCATATCTCTGCCATGAAGTCAAGACCATGTTAGAAAGTATGGCATTTTGGATTGAACTGTAAATAAATAAATAGTGAAGTATGTATTCTGTTACAATGTGTTTTTTCCCTTAATAACTGCTTCTAAAATTCATTATGGTGTTACATATTTATATTTTTATTTCAGCACTATTTATGTTTTATATAATATAGTTATTTAATTTAGTTAGCTGAGTTAGTGATATTTATATATGTATTTACATATGTAGATATATGATGTCTATGTATATATTACTAATAATTCATGAACTATTAAATTTATTTAAAATTTTAGTGATATATGCTATTGAGAATATCTTTCCTCTTTCTGGTAGACATGTACAGGATTTAAATTCTTACTTTCTGAATTTTGAGCATCTTCAAATGTCTCATAGATGGTTAATATTTCAAAAGTGGCTTTAAGCAATCATTTGAATATCCCACACCTGTTCTGCCTTTGTGTCATGTCTTCATCAGTGTTAGTTTTTTTAATTTAATTTCTAAATTTTTATTCATGTTTTTTTTATTTAACTCTCTTAACAACTCTTTGAGGTAGAACTATTTTAAATCCTATGCTGGATATGAAGAAACTCTGATCTCTACAGTGATGTAGTGTGCTAGAAGACAAACTATTGGAAACAGCTCTGAAATCTAGAAAGTTCAAGGTGTTGACAAGAATCTGGGAATGTTCTCTGCTTCCAAGAAGGTGTCTTATAGCTTTGTCTTTGGGAAGGAGGAATAGCATATATGCATATGATAGAGAAGAGCAGGAGGTTGTAGAGCAAACAGTCTCCATCTGCCAAGATTTTTATAGTTAAATTAAATCCCATTTATAGAAAAAGAGATTTTCATGACTTAGTCACTATCATATCCCTTAAAATAGATGCATTCTGATTAAATTCCCCTTTGAACTTTGAAGAAAAATCTAGGATTCAACCTACCTAAGATGGAGAATACTATTTTTTTTGAAGATTTAGAGATTACATATAGTTGAACTGGAAAAATGAAGATGAAACATGTTTTGGATTTTATTGTCTTAATTTCTACATTCTTTAATATATCTTGCATTTTCCTTCCTATGGTTACATTTTACTCTTATTTAGCCAAGTTGTTAAAAATGGAAACTGATTAGTGCTCTGACATTTTAAATCATATAAATATAAGCATTTAATGCTATAAAATATCTTATGCTCAAATTAATTTGAAGTAGAAAAGTCTCACCATGTTATTTTAATGACTAATTGACTTACTAAACCATTATTAAATAGAATTTGTATATATGCTTATTCTAGCATCTTTTATGAAACTTTATGTAAAACAAATAAATTCAATAGTCAAGACATGTTAATGCAATGTGATAGATTAAGATGTTTTGATGAAGTAATTGTTAGCTGTAAGTGTACATAGTTAAATGAGCCTAACAATAGAAGTATGCTTGCTTTGAAGTTCTAATATCTTCATTACATAAGACCCTGCCATATAAGGTCTCAACTCAACACATATTTCTCTCTTTTCTTTTTTTATTAGATGTTTTCTTTATTTTCAATATATCCTTTCCCAGCTTCCCCTACAAAAAAAGAGAAAAAAGTAAAATAAAATAAAATAAAAAACCAAAAACTAAACAAACCTCTGTTTCCTCCCCCCCCCCTCCTGTTTACCATTCTACCCTTTCCTGCTTACTGGCCCTGGCATTCCCCTACACTGGGGCATAGAACTTTCACAGGGCCAAGGGCTCTGACAGTACCCAACTAATACAGAATTAGAGGCTTACAGCCATCCCTTGGACTGGGCACATATTTCTCTTTTAAGTCATTTAACCAACTACTCAAAATATAATTTAGCTTTTTTTATTTAGTCTTTTTTTTTTTACACTCCAGATTTTATTCCTTGCTAGATCTACCCTCTGACTGTTTCACATCTCATACCTCCTGTCCCCCCTTATCTCTACAAGGGTGTCCCCACCACTCACCCCCACCCCACCAGACCACTCCATTCCCTAAAGCCTCCAGTCTCTTGAGAGTTAGGTGCATTCTCTCTTGACTGGACCTGGCAGTCCTCTGCTGTATGTGTGTTGGGAGCCTCATGCCAGCTGGTGTATGCTGCTTGGTTGGTGATCCGATGTCTGAGGGTCTAGGTTAATTGAGACTGCTGGTCCTCTGACAGGGTCGCCCTCTTCCTCAGCTTCTTCCAGCTTTTCCATTGGTTGGATCTAAATATCTGCATCTGACTCTTTCAGCTTCTTGTTGGGTCTTTTGGAGGGCAGTCATGCTAGGTCCTTTTTTGTGAATGCTCCATAGCCTCAGTAATAGTGACTGGCCTTGCGGCCTCCCCTTGAGCTGGATCCTACTTTGAGCTTCTCTCTGGACCTCATTTTCCTCAAGCTCTTTTTTATTTTTGTTCCTGCAGTTTGTTCAGACAGGAACAATTATGAGATGGCAAACACACACACACACACACACACACACACACACACACACACACACACACTTGATGTCCTATCTTTCTGCTAGAAGTGGTCTCTACAAGTTCCCTCTCTCCACTGTAGGGCATTTCATCTAAGGTCCTTCCTTCCTTTTGAGTCATGAGAGTCTCTTACCTCTCAGGTTTCTGGTATGTTCTGGAGGGTCCTCCCACCTCATGCCTCCCAAGGTTGCCTGTTTCCATTCTTTCTGCTGGCCCTCAGGGCTTCAGTCCTTTTCCCTCGTCCTATAACAGACCATGTTTCCCTCCCCCACCCCCACCCCCACCCCCACTCCATCCCCTTTCTTACCCAGGTCTCTCCCTCCCTCCTACCTCCTGTGATTGCTTTTTTCTCTCTTTCAAGTGAGTTTATTTGTTAAAAAAAAATCTGTACATTATTTAGCAATTAAATCCTATGGTAGAGCAAAAGGCATAAGCAAAATCAATAGAATTAAAAGTTTAAGTACATAACTGTAAAGCTTAATTATCAATAGTCTTCCAAATATAGCAATTAAACATACTAGTGTTCCCTGTGGCCATTATGGAGTTTAGAGATATTCTTTTTAAAAGTACATTTACACAGATTTTATCTTCTAGAGTGTTTTTACAATACATTTTTTTCTTTCTAGAAACTAAAAATAACAAGTAAAAGATCAGCAAGACAAAAATTGTCCAAGTAAAGCAAGATGAAACAAAAAGACTACAAAAATATCATCGAGTTCATTTTGGGTTGTTTGTCTACTGCCAGGAATGTGAACTACCCTAAGCTAAGCTTACACCCAGTGAGGCTCTCTGGGTGGAACTATTTTTTTTTTTTTTTTTTTTTTTGCAATCAGTTGCTAATTGGAGACAGCTTCTTGGTTAGGAAAGCTTACTTGAGTCTCTCAGTGCCGGGCCTCATCTAGCTTGAACCTCTACAGGCATTGTGCACACTGCAACTGACTCTATATGTTCATATCTGTGTCAGTCCTGTTAGGTTCGGAAAACACTCTTTCCCTGGAATTGTCTATGGCCTCTGGCTCTTACAATCTTTCTTTCTCCTAGTCCAAAATGCTAACTGAACTGTGAGGGGAGTGTTTGAGGACTAAGCACTAATATTTAATGGGTTGATAAATGATCTTTGGAAACGTGTACAGAATGTGTACTCTTAAGTTAGATGAGTTGTGATGATTCCAAGCTAAGAAGATTATAACAGATACCAAAGCTGGATTGTACCAATTGTTAAAACATATGTAAATAAGCATTCTGTATTTACCTGAAAAAACAACTTTCTGGGATTTTTTAACACCATTATATTTTTAATGCTCTGATTTGTCACTATTCTAATGAGAAGAGAGAGCAGTACCCAGTTGCTGGCTGATTTCTCTGGAAATGGATGATGTTATAATATTTTCTGTCTTTGAAGGAAAATCCATGTAAGAATCAGAGGAACAGCAACATGTTGCGAAATACAATGTCAAAAGATATGATTCTAATCCATTGTGTTATTATGGTTATTTATTCTTAATATCATAATAGTCATTCTCTTGGCTTTATTCTCTCTCCCAAGTGGGTGTGATTGTTAAAAAAAATCTGTACATTAGTTACCATTGAGTTAAGTTTTTGGTTCTATTCACATACTATTATTACAATCCCTAATATTCACTTGTATTAACATCTAATGCACTAGTTATTAACCTTCTTTATCCTACAACACTCTGATACAGTTGCCCATGTTGTGTTGATCTCAAATGATAAAAACATTACACTGGTGCTTCACAACTGCAATTTTGCTAGCCTTACAAATTGTAATGTAAATACATGATATGAAGAATATCTGTGTTGCAGCCTCAAAGAGATTGTGACACACAGGTTGAGAACCACTGATATACAAACTATTTCTCTATTAAATTCTTCTCAATCATTGTTCCTTATCTGCTCACTCTTTCCACCAAGTCACTTCTTTCCAAGTCACTCTCTAAATTTCATGTCTTCTTTTTGGTGTACTACTACGACTTAGGACTGACTGAATGAGCACATGAAGAAACTATTTGCTTATACAGGACTAACTACTAGTAAGTATACTGAACAGTACTCCCCACCTCCACCAACAACCACTTGCATCCTTTAACTTGCTAAAGCTTCCTTTTTAGAAGAGCTTTTTAACTCTTCCCCATTCTCAGTGAAATATAGATATACGTGGTCTCATGCTGGTCATGCATAGGTAGCCATTGCTGCTGTGAGGGATGCAATCAACAGCCATGCCATTTCCAGTAGACAGCACTATACAGTACTACTTACCATTCTTTAGCTCTAACCTTTGGTGCAACCACTTTCCCATTATGTTCCCCAGCCTTAGAAGCATAACAAAGATGCCTCATTTATGACTGAACATTCAACAGCTACATTGGACTCACTATTTCGACATGTTATGACATGACTGTCCTCGCTTGCCCTTGGCAAACAGAAGCTGCTCTGACTAAAACTCAGAACAGTGCTAATCTACCAAAACAAAATTATTGATAAGGCAGTTATGCATCATGTCTATTTACTGCATAGGGCTAATAATTTTCTCCATAGACACTATTATTTCATCAGTCACGGTTATTTTTTGTTGTTGTTGTTGTGGTTTTTTTGTTTTTTCGTTTTCAAGACAGGGTTTCTCTGTGTAGTCCTGGCTGTCCTGGAACTCACTCTATAGACCAGGCTGGCCTCGAACCCAGACATTCACCTGTCTCTGCCTCCTAAGTGCTGGGCTTAAAGGTGTGTGCCACCACTGCCCTGGCTTTTGACTGAACTTACAGTACCAGGTATGAGTTTCCCCATTGTAACTAAAATCTGATGAGAAACTTGTCAATTATCACCCTAATTGCCATGACAAACTGCTACCAAGGCATACATCTTACTAAGCAGAGTGGGATTTTACTCTGAACACAGCTTAGAGCTGGGTTAAAATCAATGATGACTTTTATCATCATAGTTTAAAGAACTATAAAAACTTCATTGGGGAGGCAGCTTCCAGCAAAGTTCTTAGGTTCTGCCACCAAAATACTGTTTTAAAAAATAAGGTCTTGATCAAATTCTGGTATGTAACTGGAAGAATGGTAGGAGCCTATCATTTTAGGATCTTTTGGGTTCTCTTTAATAATTCATATAGAAGTAGCCCTTAACTGGCATTGGGGTTTCTGTTCAGGAACCAGACTTCTAGGAACAATGTTATTCACCTTCAAATTCTGTCTCATATATATTAAATTTTAATTGGATTAAAAATAATAGGTTTTATAAACTAGGCCCTGTTGAAGTATGCCTTTAATCCCAGCACACTGGAGGTAGAGGCAGGCAGATTTTTATGAGCTCAAGACTACTCTGGGTTACAGAACAAGTGCCAGGACAGTCAGGGCTACACAGAGAAGCCCTGCCTTGAAAAACCAAGCCAAACAAACAAACAATAATTCTCCATGTAGGCTTTTTACAATCCTTAACTTCAATTTACCCTTCTTCTGCTCACATGTGGTCCTCTTTGACTCACATGCCCTTTCTTTCTTTCTTTCTTTCTTTCTTTCTTTCTTTCTTTCTTTCTT
>JADRCD010158185.1:0-22091 GCA_019843815.1 Montemys delectorum
CTGCCGTTGCTGCAGTTGCTGTTGTTGCTCCATTTGCAACTTTTCTGTCTCAAAGACAACAGGAAGAACCAGGATCATGAAGGAAGTGGTCCCAATCCACAATGCTGCCCTGGAAAATCTGCAGGGGGAGAGTGCATGTGGAGCCATGCAAAGAAAAGCAGGCAATCTAGCCAGGGCCAAACCTGAGACAGGACTTCCAGTACAGCCCTCGATTTTCTGAAAGCGTACTCTACCTATTCCTTGCATCAGAGTCCCAGCAGAGGCCAGAGGAGCAGTAATTACCTAGTGATTACCGTGCACTCCCATAAGCCTCGTGTATAGTTAACTTTAGCCTCATAACGACCCTCCCTGGCGGTAAGAACTCCATGCTGCAGAAGACCAACCACACTTGGGGTATGACAATGAATCCAAGGTCACTCAAACTCTGGTCTGCGACTTCCGACACCCCGCGTCCTTTGACAGCACCCCCCATGCGCACTCCCGGTGGAACTACTTCGGCCCTTTACCTGTACATCTTCTGAGCCACGAAGAGCGAGAGATCAAAGGTGGCGCCGGCGGCTGACCGGACCCTCTCGGGAAACATCTCCGTCAGACCCCAGAGTCTCTCCGATAGGGTCTCATCTAGCTGTGGTGGAGGAGGTGTGGGGTCGTTGGTGAAGCGGCAGCAACACCGGAGCCGCCGAGCGCGGGGCCTGGCCCTTCCCTGCCGCGCGGAGAAGCCACCCTCCCGGCGTCCACGCCCCGACCGCCTGCTCCCGCCCCGCCGGCCCTAGCACCTCGTCATCGTCGTCTTCTTCCAGCTCCTCCTCGGCTTTCTCTGCCTCGGCCTTCGGGAGCAATTCTTCGGGGGACAGAGGCTCCCCCGCGCCGGCTGCAGCGACGGCGGCGGCCATGGCTGTAGGACACCGGAAGCGGAAGAGAACAGGCGAGATCGGCCCACCTCTGGACAGAGCGTCTTCCGGGAGCGAGCAAGGCTGGCTAGAGAGCGAGCATTGGCCTCTCCTCCAGCTCGCCCCCTTGGTGTCGCCAGTCTCTTAATTTCAACTGACAGTAAGAGCATGTTCAAGAAGAGATGTGGGCGCTTCTCAGCTATTCTGTGCAGTTGGGTCTGGGCTTGGCTCCGAAACTGCATATTTTAGAGAGATCTGTTTTTTGAGACAAGGTTTCTTGTGTAGCCCTGGCTGCCCTGGAACTCGCTCTGTAGACCTCGAACTCAGAGATCGGCCGGCTACCTCTTAGCGCTAAAGGCGTGCACCACCATAGATGAGCAATACTTCTCTTATAGATAGGTCTGTGTAGCCCACGCTGGCCTCAAACTTACAGAAATATGACTGCCTAGCCCTCCTCAGGGATTAAAAGGTATTGCATTGGTAGTCTCGGCTGGCCTTAGACCTCTTCCCTCAGCCTCCTAAGCGTAGGGATTACAAGTGTGTGCCATTGCACTCAATAACAACGAATGTGTTAAATTTAAATGATGTGTATGTGCACAAGAGTGTGGGTGCGCTTGGAGGCCAGAGAGGTCTTTGATCCCTGGAGCTGGAGGGAATACAGGCAGTCATGAAGCCACCTGATATGGATGTTGGGAATTGAATTTGGGTCTTTTAGAAGAACAGTAAGTAATCTTTAAATGCAAAGCCATCTCTCCAGCCCCAACAACACATAATTGGGAAAAACCTAAATCTTATTTTAAAAAATTACTTTTATATGTGTATGTGCATAGGTACACATATGCCATGTTGTGCTTATAGAGATCAGAGGACAGCTTGCAGGAGTTGATTCTCTCTGTAACAGGGCCCCAGACCTTAGCACAACTGACTCCATGATGGATGTGCCATTCAGGCTGTAAATCTCAGCACACTGCATCACCATCCAAAAATTGAAACAAAGACCTAGTACAGCAAAGCCCATACTTCTGGGAAAGTCTCTGAACGTACTCACCTTGTTTTTGGGCTTCAGTAGTTCAGCTTCTGGCTAACTGTTCTTGTTAACTGAAGTATGTCAACTCAAAACATGTGTTTTGTGTGTGTGTGTGTGTGTGCATGGGTGCTTAAAAGCTCACCCTGAGAAAGGCTTGCTAGGCTATACTGAGATCCTGTGAGATCATGAACACTGGCTAATAAAGAGTTTCTATGGCTTAAAGCCCATGTCTACAAAGTCTTCTCTAGTGAATATCCATAATATTCTTCTTCCACCATGTGGGTCCTGGGGATCAAATTCATGCTCAGCAGCATGCATCTTTAACCCACTGAGCCATTTCATTCCCCCCAACCCTGGGCCCACACACAACAGTCAAACACGGTTTCATATAGCCCAGGCTAGCCTTGAACTCATTTTGTGATTAAAGATGACCTTGAGTTTCTGATCCCCCTGCCTCCACCTCATACTAAGGCTACAAGTGTAGTCAAAGATGACCTTGAGTTTCTGATCCCCCTGCCTCCACCTCATACTAAGGCTACAAGTGTAGTCAAAGATGACCTTGAGTTCCTGATCCCCCTGCCTCCACCTCATACTAAGGCTACAAGTGTAGTCAAAGATGACCTTGAGTTTCTAATCCTCCTGCCTCCACCTTGTACTAAGGCTACAGGTGTGTCATCACACCGGAATCAAACCCAGGCCCTTATTCTACCAACTGAGCCACAAACATGATCTTTTATTATTACTTTTTTTTTTTTTTAAAGAGACAAGGTCTCTCTATGTAGCCCTGAAACTCTATATGTAGACCTTCAACTCACAGAAATCCACCTGCCTCTCCCTCCAAAGTGCTGGGATTAAACTCATGCAACATCACATTCGCATATACATGAGTTTAAAAGAGAGTATGTTTAACAGTAAAAAGGTTTTCTTTCTTTCTTTTCTTTTTTTTTTTTTTTTGGTTTTTGGAGAAAGGGTTTCTCAGTGTAGCCCTGGCTGTCCTGGAACTCACTCTGTAGACCAGGCTGGCCTCAAACTCAGAAATCTGCTGCTTCTGCCTCCCAAGTGCTGGGATTAAAGGCGTGTGCCACCACCACCCGAGTAAAAGGGTTTTCAACTACTGTAAAATTGCCCAGAGATCAAACAGTGGGATGGTGCAATGTTACCACTGCCGGGGTAGACAAGATGATCCAGAAACTCCCAAGGCAGGAGCAGAGGACAGACCTTCAGAACAGGGGCGGTGCTTGTGTGTGTATGTGTGTGTGAAGGACAAATGCCCAGCACCAAAGGCCACACACAGTAAGTGGAGTCAGGGACTGAGGTCACAGGGACAAAACGACCTGTCAGAGCTCCAGTGAGTGGTGATGGTCCTACAGGTGCGAGGGGCGTGTCCTAGAACCCTCAGCCCCTGGCTGGCCCACTGCCTCTGTCCTGGAGGGTACAGGACTGCCATTCCTGTTCTGACCCTGTCATATTTTGAGGCTGGAGGTAAAGCTCTTACTTGAGGTGTGGGGCCACACGGGCCTCTACTGCCTTGCACCCACAGAAATTTCTATTTCAGATCATCAGTGACGATCCTTCCCTAATCCAGCTCAGTACAGAACCTCATGAAATTGTTGCCTCGGTTACAAGAAATAGTGTCAAGGGGCCAGGCAATTTCTAGTGTGACTAAAAAAGGCTTTGAGGGAGAATTTTAGCCAGAACCTGAAGGTGTTATCTACCCAAAAAGGAAACTCGTAAGAATGACATGCTGGGCATTTGGTATATCTGGGACAACTTTAATCCTAGTACTTGGGAGACAGAAGCAAGTAGATTTCTATCAGTTGGAGGTTAGTCTGGTCTACATATTGAGCTCCAGGACTACAGAAAGAGACCCTGTCGCAAAACAAAAACTGAATGCCTCTCAAAGGAAAAAAAATAGTCTTCCTAAGGGAAATAGGGCTGAGGTGAGGACTGTAGGTGTGTTGTTGTTGTTGATGTTAACGAGGGTTACTGTTGGCCCCTTTCTAAAACCACAACACCATCACTCTTAAAAAAAAAGCAAAGCCTGGTGAACCAACCCCACCTGTAAGTCCTATGTATACACTGGTCACATCACTCTTCTGTTTTTACCCCATTGTGATAGGAACAGCCTGGTCTCTTCCATCCGTTCTTCCTACAAAACAGCCAGGGCCATGGCAGTGTTTTGCTCAAAATAAGTCCTTCACTGCACAGGTGCCCAGTGACCTACTGACTCCAGCACCCTGCCTAAGGTGTCAGTGTTGGCAGGGGAAGTCACATCATTTGGACATAGAAGTGCACCCCAAGTGATGCCCAAGGCTCCAGCTATAGCCCCTTCTCTTCCATCCCTCACCTCACTGGACTGGCTTCTTCAACTGAAAAACAGAACTAAAGTTGTCATGAGAATTAAACATAGGTGCACACCTTTATTCCCAGCATTCGGGAGGCAGAGGCAAGCACATCTCTGAGAGTTCTAGGCTAGCCTGGCTCAGCAGAGTTAGTTCTATCCAGGACAGCTGAGGTTACACAAGAGAAACCCTGTCTTGAAAAAAACAAGAAACAAAAAACAAAAAAAGATACCCAGCATCAGCAGTGCTCAATAAATGGTTGCCAAAACCACTGTGGTCTGGACACAAGCAAACTCCATTATTCCATAATCTGTACCTATTTGATGTATCTGGATCCTTTTCTGGTTTCTTCAGTATTAAGTGCTAGCAAGATGACTCATGGGATAAGAACACAAGTCACTAAGCTTGACAACCTGAGTTTGATCCTCATGACCCACAAGGGACAAAGAAAACTGACTCCTGAAATTTGTCCTCTGACCTTCACATCGAGCAGTAGGACACATGGAACCTACCTCACAAAAACAGAAAATGTCATAGTTAAAGGGGAGAAAAGTACATTTCCAGGTCTGGCTCTTACGCTCTCCTGTCCACCCCCCTGCGGCGTTCTGCGAGCTTTTAGGAGGGGCTATAAGCCACAGCCTCAGTATAGATGCCTCTGTCACTGTGGGCTGGGATTCAGGCCTCCAATGTTTGCACTGTCATCTACAGCAGTTTCCAAACTAAACTGTGTGGTCCCCTGGTTACAATTAAGCAACAGGGCTGAGCTGTGGAGATATGAAATGTGTCCTTTGACCTCCACATGGAGCAGTAGGCTGAGGGGCTGAGGGGCTGAGGGGCTGCATGCAAGGGACTGAGTCCGCTGCCAGGCTCAATACCAAATAAGAAGGAGGTAACCACAGTAGCCATCCTTGGGTTAATGTTCTGGCTCCATGCCTCAACCCCTGCTCCCTGTTGGACTCTGAGGTCCGGACCAGCTACTGGGCACTGGTGCCACCTCAAGGACACAGGTAAGCAGAGGAATTGGAACATGAAGACACTGTTTCTCTTCCAGGGTGGACAGGAGAGCATAAGAGCCAGACCTGGAAATGTACTTTTCTCCCCTTTAACTCTATGACATTTTCTGTTTTTATGAGGTAGGTTCCATGTGTCCTACTGCTCAATGTGGAGGTTGGAGGACAAATTTCAGGAGTCAGTTTTCTTTGTCCCTTGTGGGTCATGAGGATCAAACTCAGGTTTGCTAATCTGATGAAATCAAGTCTACTAATATGACGAAAAATCAAAGGGCTCTACCACATCCTCCTCCCCTCAGCAGGCTCTTTCTAGTCTCCTAGTGAGTGTTCTCGGGCTCTGTCTTCACTTCCTGCTCCAGCTGGAAATCTTCAGTTCGTCCAGTTCTTATTCCTTTAAGTGGGACTCTTCTCTGGCTAGAGGAGGCTGGTTCACACTAACCTGAGCACTGATTCCATGCCTTTCACCTCTCGAGAGCTCCGGACCAGCTAGTGGGCACCGGTGCCACCTCGAGGATGCAGGTAAGTAGAGGAAATGGAACATGAAGACACTGTTTCTCTTCCAGTGTGGGTTTCCCCTTCAAAGCGCCATTTTCCTAATCCTAAACATCCTCTCTTTTTGTAGAGCAACACAAACTGAGAACCCAGGCTCTGGTTACTTCCTGAGGAAACGACACTTTTTTTTTTTTTTTGGTTGTTGTTGTTTTTGATCTATTTTTGCTACACAGAGATTATTGAATACCATTTAATAAAAATAGAGTAAGTCAGAATGTGCTGTGGAAGGCTAGTGCTTGCTGCTAGGAAGCTGATACCAGAAGAGGCTGTGGATTTGGGGATGAGGGCTCTTTGAAGGTAGAGAGATTATGGCTGGGGGACTGGGGGCTGGGGTGCAGACAACCCAGACCTACGTACCGGGCACCCTCACAAGAGGTGCTCTCTGGAAGGAGCCAGTGTCAAGAGGTGAGCTGCCAGCTGTCTGAACTCTGAGACATGGACAGTTATAGGCTGTCACTGCCGACAGCAACCAAAGACTCATTGTTCCTAGGACCTCCTGGAGTCTGCTTTAGATTGACACCCTGGGTGAATCTGGGGTGCTGCCTTGGCTATGGCCCTGGACTGGCACCTTCACCTCTTCCATCCACGTCTCTTCCCTCTCCCTTGTCCAAGGGAGCCAGGGCCTGTTAAGGCTGTCTCCTAGGGCAAGTCTGCTAATCTGATGAAAAATCAAAGGGCTCTACCGCATCCTCCTCCCCTTAGCGGGCTCTTTCTAGTCTCCTAGCGAGTGTCCCGGGGCTCTGTCTTCACTTCCTCCTGCGGTTGGAAATCTTCAGTTCGTCCAGTTCTTTGTCCTTTAAGTGGGACTCAGCAGTGGTCTCTGAAAGCTGGAGGTAAGAGCATCAGACTGTTACAAAGAAAGCCATGTCCAGGCCACCAGGCCACGCTGCAGACACACACAGCTACTGTGTGCCAAGGAAAATTACCGTTCCTTACCCAGCTAAGCCTTGGTCAAAGAGGAATCACCCCCTCCTCAGGCCTCCAGCACATCTACACAACTGCATGGCATACCACGTGTGAAGAAAAAACACACACTGGGTACGCTGTAGTCTGGAGATTATAAATCACTTTTCGCCTTCTATCTCATATAATG
The DNA here is from genome assembly GCA_019843815.1 of Montemys delectorum. Lineage (NCBI taxonomy): Eukaryota > Metazoa > Chordata > Mammalia > Rodentia > Muridae > Montemys > Montemys delectorum. Next base: position 6,915 of record JADRCD010158185.1, read on the forward strand.
GCACTTAGCAAACAATGCTATAAAAAAAAGAAAAGAACAAATGGGGGGGGGGGATGGGATGCTCTAAAAACAGTGCTCCTTTCCTCATTAGTATCTTTGACTAGGCTTTAGAGTAGGAGGAGGCAGACACTGAACATGAAGACACAGGGCGGGCAGGCAGGCGGGTGGTCTCTGCTCTCAGAGCGGGCGGGCAGGCGGGCGGGTGGTCTCTGCTCTCAGAGCGTGTTTGTGGCTTGTAGTATTAGTTCCACTAATTAGTGCTACTCTGCTGCCAGCTGTCGTGCTGGAGAGATGAAGTCACATAGTAGGTTAGCTGGTGGAGCAGAGCAGCTTCCATAAGCTCCCTCATGCCTGTCATCCCCTACACGTGCACCGCCAGGCCCAGCACACACAAGAGACAGACATTAATTTGGTATGTGCCCTTCGCAGGTCTGCACTGGGCACTGATTCAGCTTATTTAAGGCAGGATGCCTCCAACCATGAGCAGACACCCCCACCACCTGGGATGCCTTCATCTAAATCTCCATTCTTGCCACTATCCTGGGACGTCTCTCCGCTGCATAGGCCTCTTCTCCTGGACGGGTATCAGACATTGCTTGGACTAAAGGATACCCTTACCACAGGCACAGGGATTGTGGGTACTATCATACATCCGTGCTCCAGCCTTTGGTGGCAAGGCTGGCTTTTATATTTGTGGGTGGATACCCAGGAAATAGACCCAGCAAGTAGGCCCTGGGGAAATCAGTTGGATGGCTAGATTCAAGGTAGGGCTTCCCTAACGGGGAAAACCTAGGCATCACTTGCGATTGCCTCCTCACCATGTCTAGCAGAATGTCCACTTTCAGACGCAGGAGATTGTTTTCTTCTTCCAACTGCTGGTTTCGTTTTCGCAAGCGCTGAGTTTCCCTCCGGTCCACACCTCCACTAATCACTGAGTCTAGGGGGACACAAAACAGGAGTGAAACGAGTCTCCTTCTGCCACCCTGACTGACGAAACATCAGGAAGTGCCACTCACCTGCCACCCACTGGCCGTTTTCAAACTTCAGGCTCTGCCCCGCCAGGTTCATGGTGGGAGTTCCATAGTCAAGGCCCAGCTCCAGTTCCCGAGTTGACCGATCTAACTGTGGTAAGACACCGAACGCGATGGCTCAGGAAGCCACAGAACAAGAGATGACAAAGGAACGAGAGATGACGCCCCCCAGCTTCTCCCACCACTTCTAGTACCAACAAAACTGACATCTCTCCTTCTACCAGGACTTAGCACCTTTAAAGACACTTTTTTTTTTTTTTTAAGACAAGGCTTCACTATGCAGCCCTGGCTGTCCTGGCTGTCACTATGTGGACCAGACCAGCCTCGAACTCACAGAGATCTGCCTCCTGGCTGTGGGGATTAAAGGCTTGTGCCACTGTCCCCTCATAAATTGAATTTTTTTTTTTTTTTACATCTACTTGACAGTTCAAAGAATCCCACTGTACATTTGTTGTTATTGTTGTTGTTTTTGTTTTTTCAAGACAGGGTTTCTCTGTATAGCCTGGCTGTCCTGGAACTCACTCTGTAGACCAGGCTGGCCTCAAACTCAAAAATTCGCCTGCCTCTGCCTCCCAAGTGCTGGGATTAAAGGTGTGCGCCACCACTGCCCGGCTTGTACGTTTTTATATATGTAATCATACTTGGTTTTAATTCATTTTCTTCCTCTTCTGTGTATATTTATAATACAAGGAAACTTGTAAGTTGTTGTTTGCTAAATGTGGAAGCACAAAATCCTAAGTCCCGGTAGGACTTCTTTAATGTATGGTGCTCTAATTTCTATATTCTTTGACAGAACTCATCAAACACTCCTAAGGCAGGCCTGACACCTGCTCATTCAGATATGAGTTTGACCAGCTCTGCCAGAAAGAAGCCTTCAACCCTGAGAGGGAGACATGAATAACTTGACAAGCTGGTTGTATGCACATGAGTGGGCAAGCATGCGTGCGTGCCTGCGTGGGTGGGTAAAAAGAGAGAGAAAGATAGGGAAGAACTCCTTCAAGTGTGTGCTGAAATGTCCTTTCTTGGCTAGGACCTCCTTGAGCACCCTATTTAAAATAACAACTCAGTTTCCACATCACTCTCCTTGTTAAAATGTCTGCCCATGATGGGCGGTGGTAGCGCGCCTTTAATCCCAGCACTTGGGAGGCAGAGGCAGGCAGATTTCTGAGGCCAGCCTGGTCTACAGAGTGAGTTCCAGGACAGCCAGGGCTACACAGAGAAACCCTGTCTCGAAAAACAAAGCAAAGCAAAACAAAACAAAACAAGAAATGTCTGCCCACTCAACAGGTGCAGGGATTTGGTTCTCCCTTGCCCCCCACCCCGCCCTTTTTTTTTCTTGTTACTGGGGCTTGAATCTTGGGACTTGAATATACTTCCACTGACATATATCTCCTAAAGTGTGTATGTGTATATGTGTGTGTGTGTGTGTGTGTAAGTGCTCACGTGTGTGCAGGTGAATGCTTGCACACATGTGTGGAGGCCAGAGGGCAAGCTCAGGTATCATTCCTCAGGTACCATCCACAGTTTGAAAAAACTTTTAGGCCAGGCATGGCTGCAGCACACCTCTGATCCCAATACTCAGGAGGCAGAGGCAGGCGGATCTCCGTGACTTCAAGACCAGCCCGTCCAGGACAGCTAGGGCTACATAGATAGACCCTGTCTCAACTCTGCCCTCCACAACAATAAAGAAGTCAGCATACAGGGCATTAGCTCTTATGATGGTATTTTTTTTTGGGGGGGGGGGTTTGAAACAGGATTTCTCGGTATAGCCCTGGCTGTCCTGGAACTCACTCTGTAGACCAAGCTGGCCTCAAACTCAGAAATCCACCTGCCTCTGCCTCCCAAGTGCTAAGATTAAAGGCGAGTGCCGCCACGGCCCCGGCTCATGATGGTATTTTCACACAAAGGCGTGGGTCTCTTTTTCCCTCCCATCTGCATTTTCCCTAGTAATGGCCTTCTTCCCATTCACCCTCCTTCAGCTCCTGTGTTAAGGGGCTTTTCACTGTCCTGAAGCTCATGAAGCAGGCTGGCTGGCTGGCCAGTGAGTCTCAAAGATCCTCTTGTCCTCAGCCTGGTGTCTGCTTCCTATGCGCCCCCCACCCCCCATGGGCTACAATACCCAGAGTTTTGCTTTTTATTAGATTTTTAAAATTAGAATTGAGTGTGTGTATTTGTGTGTGTGCGCGCGCGCGCGCGCGCATGTGAATGTACATACACCACATACATGTTTGGTGCCTGTAGAGGTCAGAAGACATTGGGTTCCTAGTCCTGGAGTTATGGATGGTTGTGAAGCATCAAGTAAGTGCTGGGAATCTGACTTGGGTCCTCTTCAAGAACAGCAAGTGCTATTAACCACTCAGCAGGCTTTTCAGCCCATGCGCAGATTTTTAAAATGTTCTAGGGATTAAACTTAGATCCTCACATCCCTCCACAGAGCCATCTCCTCATTCCCTAGGAACTCCTTTTTAAAAATACTATACATTTTGAGAGAGTCCTGTTGTGGTACCCAGGCAGGCCTTGAACTTACAATCCTAGCTCAGCCTCCCAATTGGAATTATAGCCCTGCACCTCCAAGCCAGGTCCTTCTTTCCTTACTCAGCACCTAAGAGACTGGCTGATACACAGAGTTTATCAATTGGCTGCTATGGAATTGATGACTAGGGAAGATGCTCTGGGCAGGCAGAGCAACAGGCATAGAGGAGGCTCTTGTAAGGTTGGGTGAAACAAAAGGTGCACAGAGGACATGGCCATAAGGTCCTTCTGTGCCTCCCTCAGGACCTGAGCCACTGTCCTCCACAACGGGATGCGATTAAGCCCCCTGGGGGATAGAGAGATGGTTCAGACATTAGGAGCACTGGCAGTTCTTCCAGAGGTCCTGAGTTCATACCCAACTACCACATGGTGGCTCACAACCATCTATAATGAGGTCTGGTGCCCTCTACTGGCCTGCAGGCATACATGCAGGCAGAATGCTGCACACATAAGAAATACATAAATCTTAAATGTGTTGTGTTCCCTTATCCCAGCACTTGCCTGTGATGGCCTGCAAATACTGCGTGGAGGGTGAGCTTCGAGTCACTCTCAGACAGTGGCTTTAGCATGCTGCTGCCTTTAGGACAGGGGTTGTCCCAATGAGAGTACCAGGTGCATCTGTGTCTCTGGTGTCTGGAAGGAGGCTCAAAGCCCAAGGCATGGAAAACTAGGATCCCAGATCGTTTATCCCTGGCCTTAGCAGGGCTGCTGTCGTGATCCTAACTGGGTACTTGAGACAATGGACTCAGAGCCTTCAGAGCTGGGGTGGTCCTTGCTACCTAACCCACAGACCCATAAAGACTTGGCTCATCTGCACAAATGTCATATGGGAAAGGGACAAAGAAACGAGGGTCTGTCATCTCTTGGTATGAAAGACCCAGCAGTAGCACCCAGATTTAAGGACAGGAATATGGTGGGAAGGAAGGACACAGTTTGTGGTCATAGATGCTGAAAGTGTTATGTGTGTGGACTTGTGTGTCTCTGCACCAGGGATAGGAGGGCATCTCATAGCTAGGAATGACTGTGCAAAGTTACCTTTGTCCCAGTGCTGTCATAGCCCCAAATGTTTTTGGACCCCCTCTTTTGGAACTATTATCCTTTCAAAATAAACTTGATTTTTTTTTTGAGTTTTTTTTTTGTGGGGGGGGGAGCAGGGTATCGAGGTACACACCATTAATCCCAACACTTCTGAGGCAGAAGCACATGGATCTCTATGAGTTTGAAGCCATCTTGGTCTACACAGCAAGCTCCGGGACCACCAGGATTATACAGAGACTCTGTTCTCAAAAGAACAGCAGATTTACTTTTATTTTATGTGTATGAGTGCTCTGCCATCATGTATGTCTGTGAACCTTGTAAATGTGCTGCCAGTAGAGGCCAGAAGAGGGTGCTGGATCCCCTGGAACAGTTGCTACAGAGGGTTGTGAGCCATCCATGTGGGGGCTGGGAACCCAACCCAGGTCCTCTACAAGAGCAACAAGAACTCTGCTGAGCCATCTCTCAAGGCCCCAGACTTGACATTATTTTATTTAACTTTTGGAGACAGAGTTTCTCCCTGTACCCTGGATGCCCTGGAACTCTCTAAGTAGACCAGGCTAGCCTTGAACTCACAGACCTCTTGATTGCTGAGGGTAAAGGTGTGCCACTACACTCAGCTTGGATTTGATCTTTAAACATGACTAAAATGAATTATCTGAACAAATCTTGGAACTAAAATGCAAGCCAGATTGGACAGCATCACCTGGGACCACACCACAATGAAGCTAGCTAGCTGTCATAGTAGGTTCTTGAATAAACTCTGATAGTAGTTCCCATGCAGGAATTCAAACTTGACTAATAATTTAAACTCCACCGATGCCCTCCCGCAGTGTTGCCTCTCCACCCAGCGACCACCCATGCCACCCCAGTCTCCACTCACAGAATGTAGGTTGGAAAGTGAGGCCGACTTCCGAGGAGGGGTCTTCTTTGGGCTGAATATGCTCCCAAAGAGAGGCATCCCTGACTCAGTGAGGAGACACCAGCGCTTCCTTCTCCTAGGGTCAAACAGATCAGTGACCTTATCTCATTGTTCTCTAACCATGAGAACATCTTACTCTTGATGATTAGCAGTCCTGGCAATATCTACTGGGAAGAGTCATCCATTCAGACAGAACAGCAAAAGAAGGCTTGAGGTCCTAATAGTTCTGTTAGAGCTCCTGCGTGCACACGTTGCATGCTTCTTATGGGCCAGGCTGTGTATGCTAAGGCCTTTGCATAAACACATTTAACTCACAACTGCCCCTCGAAATGTCTCTCCTATTCACCCCATTTGGCTGGTGACATTTGGAAAGCCAAGGTCTTCAGTGGGTCACAGTCCATGTGTCAAGTCACCTGTCCTGAGAGGTGAAGTCTTCAGGAGAAAGCCAGCACATGATGGCAATAACAATGACACTCACCAGCACACTAGCTTTAATCACAGCACAACCTCATACAATGCTCATAAAATCAGTAACGTCACCACAAGGCTCCATGGTACTTTTTTTTTTTTCAATGTATGTGTTTATGTGCTGTATGCATGCATATGTGCAGGTGTGTGTGAGTGTGTGCTTTTGAATATTTGTGTGCATATTCGGAGTCTGGAGGGGGTCATCAGGTGTCCTGTTGTATTCCCTTTAGACGGGGGTCGCTCACTGAACCTGGAGCTAAGCTTGAGGCCAGCAAGTACAAGCAAGCAGTCCCGTCTCTGCCCCCAACAGTGCTAGAATTGCAGGTGTTCAAATTTGTAGCAGGCTTTTTACTGGAATGTTGGGGATTTGAACCCGTGTCCTCGTGCTTGAGCAGCAAGCATCCACATTCCCTGAGCTTTTCACCCAGTCCCCTTCAGATTTAAAAACAAAAAACAAAAAAAACCCAGACACACACACACCCTTCAAGGTACTGGCCATATTGGTGCCCAGAAAGATGCAGCTCAGCTGAGGTCCTAGGGTTCTTTAGCAAAGCTCTCTCATAGAGGACCAAGGGCCAAGAAAGGGTTTGTACCTGGTTTCCAACAAACACTGTTGCTCACCCTCAGGAGAATCCCAGCATTTTATCCCTCAAGGGCCTCAATGGCTTTGTTTGCTGTTGTTTTTAATGTGTCTGGGTGTTTTGCACGGGTACTACGTTGTGCCTTGTGTCTGTAAATTCCTGCAACTGGAGTTACTGGCGTTTGTGAGCTGGGAATTGAATCGGGGTTCTCTGCCACAGCAACCAGTTCTCTGAGACTCTGAGCCATTTCTCCAGCCGTGAGCCCCTTATTTATAATCACGAATACTAACAGCACACAGCTCGTAGGTTAAGAATGCTTTCATGACTTTAATCCCAGCACTTGGGAGGCAGGAGGCAGGAGGCAGGCGGATTTCTGAGTTCGAGGCCAGCCTGGTCTACAGAGTGAGTTCCAGGACAGCTGGGGCTACACAGAAAAACCTTATATCAAAAAAAAAAAAGTGCTTTTATACAAACTGTTGGGATATTTGATGCTCACCACGACTCTGAGAAGTAGATCAAGTTGTCTCCCTTTACAGGAAACTGCACTTAACTGTGGGAAGCTTAGCTTGCATCAGGCTATAAAATACAATATCTTCATCCTGACAAAAAAAAAAATTAAAGGAAACATCTTTGGTTTTCACTGGATTCTCAAAGGGAAAGTTGTGAAAAAGTTAAGAGCCAGCCAGTCTTGTGTCTGCAGGCTCACGGGCCACAGGACCCAAGGAGGGTTAGGAGAAGACCTTCAAAGGATGGGTCAAAACACCATCTCCGAGTCACCGAAGCAAGATGTGCCCGCGGAGCACGCCACCACCCGGCCTGCCCACTGTCCTCTCCAGGGATACCCGGGCATCCCACTCACCACGACTGCCACTCCCTGATGTACCTGTCTGCGAAGACCGCGTACAAAGTTAGCCCGCAGTCTTCTGCAAGGATCCACCCAGGCCGCGTCAACCGCCGCGACCGCGATGGGCGGGCGCCCATTGCGCGCATGCGCAGCCTCTCTGGCTTCTACCACTGAGGATGCAGGGGGAACCACCTCCGAGACGAGCCTCTGCGAAGCAGCGGGGTCCCTGCGGTCTCCCTCCGGCTTACAAATAGAAGACAGCCTTGGGCATGTCTTCTGGAGATACACACACGCCTTGTGGCATAGGCTGGGAGAGGCGTGCCCCCGTAAATATGTTGGTCTGATCCCCGGGTCAGCCCCGCCGTCGCCATAGTAACCGCGTTCATTGGCAACAAAGCCGACTGAAAGCTGCTTTGTTGTGGTAAAAGTGTAAGTGGTGACCCAGGCTGGACTCACAGTAGCAAAATGGCCCGACCTGCGGCTCCCCCGCCCTGGCCACAAAGCAAGCCGCGCCCCTTCCCGGTGGTTTGGGGCCGCGTATGCCGGCGGCCATCCGGTGCTTGGTCGGGTCACCGGAGGGGCCGGTGGCGGAACCCGCCCTGAGGCTTCGAGATTTCGCCGAAGCTTTCAGGTAAGACTGATGGACGGTAGCAAACTGGCTCTTGCCAGTCCTGCCTCCTCCACACTCCCACAAGCAAGGGAAACTGAGGTCCGGGAAAGGTCGCCCAGTGACCAAGGGGCAGAGAACTGGAGAGTCAGCGCCGGGATTCCTCAAGTCCTAAGGGCCGGTATTGTAGCTCAGTTTGGTAAATGAAGAAATGGGCCATCCAGGAGGCGTTTCCTGGCTGCCTAGTGGGTGTACGAGGTCAACCCAGGCATAAAGGACAGGAACCAGCATTCTATGTCTCCAAGCAGTTTTCCTCCACCTTTGCCGCACAGCATTCCGAAGAGAGAATTCCACATCAAAAGCAACCATATCCAGCGTAGCAATCACTAACAGAAACATAAAGCAGAACACGTTTGTAAATTGCGATCGTTCTAGCAGCTTTTTGATATTGAACCTTAGAGCCTTGTGCTCTCTGATTCCACGCTCTACCGGTGATATCCCCGAAGCACCTTTCCTATTTGAAGATTAGGTCTCACTGGGTACTCTTATCTCATCCTCCTGCCTCAGCCTCTCCGCTGGAATTGCAGACATACACCCAGCCTGGCTTCGCCCCCTACCCTTTTGTTTTGCTGTATTTGTCTGAGATTTGAGACTGGGGCTTACTATGTAGTTCTGGCTGGTCTCTCAAAAATCCTCCTGCCTCTGTCTCCAGAGTACTGGGATTAAAGGCTAAGCTACCATACCCAACCCTATGATTTTACAGGTCAACTCAAAACAGATTAAATTAACTTGACTATTGTTGCACTTAACTCGCTTTGTCCAAAATATGATTAAACAAATTTTTAAATTTTACCATATATTGGTTTCTTAATTTTAAAAGAAATTTTACCTTCTTCAGTCACGCTAACCAAATTTAAGAACTTTGTTTTCATGTGTGGCTAGTGGCCGTGGGACTGGGCAGCACCCAAGGAGCTTCCTTCCGGCCTCTGTCTGGCTGCTGTTTCTTCTCCCCTTGAGCCAGTTAACTCCTGCTCTTCCTTTAGCACCTTGACCTCTGTAACGAGGTCAAAGCAAACTATTGCAGCACTTCAGAGGTAGAGGCAAGAGGAGCTCTGTGAGTTGGAGGCCAGCCTGGTCTACATAGCAAGTGCCGGGCCAGCCAGACCTACATGGTAAGATGCTTTCTCAAAAACAAAAACGACAACAACAAAAACTCCAAAACTACACTGCCATCTCATATCCCTATGCACTTTCTTTGGAAGAAGTAGTGAGTTATAATTCATCATTATATACATAATTTTTATGAATTATAATTATGTACTTATTTTAATTTTATAAGTCTACCCCAATAGCCCCATTAGGGCTATGGATCCAGTCTGGCTCAGTTTACCATTCTATGCCCAGTTGGAGCACACTTTTTGGTCTGTGGGAAGTCCTCAGTAAATAGTCACTGAGTGGCTGAACGTTGTTGGTGAACCGAGGTCCAATACCGAAGTCTGCATTTCTCATGCTATCGAATGCTAGCTCTGAGCGGGGATCGTTAATCCAGCTGCCACAATGCCCCGAGGGGAAAGGCTCCTCCGCTCCCACTCATCCACCCCCAGCCCCTGGCACAGTGCTTGCCACAGCTTGCTTTCAATGAAGCTTGCCTTCCCTCCTCTGCAGGCAACAGCAGTAGAAAACTTTACTGGGCTCCAGAGCACACATATCCTTAAATGGAATGAGGGAGGATTCAGCCCAGAGCAATGTGTGTATTTTAAACATTCCTCTTTAGAAACTACTCAGTTCTCACATTAGGTGTGAGTAATAGCATTAGGCTAAAGCTGGAAGCTTCCTGACAGAGTCATCGGAGCCCAGAACATAGTGTAATTTTCCAGCCATTCTGGGAAATGGGTAGGAGGACGATAAGAAGCCCTGAGATGCACCTGCCTCTTCCCACCTCCCCCTGTTTGGCCTGTGAGGGTAACAACTAGGAGCAAGGGGCAAGAAATGGTACTGACCTTGGATCTGGGTCAGCCTTTCCTTCCATCCAACCAACTTGGGGCAGTACATGGGTTGGAGATGGGGTGGTGTAGAGGGATCTCTGCCAAGGCCGCAGAGTAGTGATTGGAGGGAGATAGAAGGCAGGTTGGCTCAACAGGACTCAGTAGCCAATGTTGCTTCAAACTTAGAGTCTGCGCCTGAGTAGTTTATTTTAGGCATTTTTCTTTCTTTCTTTGTTTGAGACAGGGTTTCTCTGTGTAGCCCTGACTGTCCTGGAACTCCCTTTGTAGACCAGGCTGGCCTCGAACTCAGAAATTGTTTTAGGCATCTTTGTGCACAGCACAATTTGAAAAAAAAAAATTCCTGGTGATAAATAACTCAATCCCCACCTCCAGGATCTGACACCCTCACACAGTCATCCATGCAGGCAAAACACCAAAGCACATAAAAATATAAAATAAAAGGTTAAAAACGAAGAAGTACAGGGCTGAGGTTAGAGCTCAGTGGTATGGAGTTTGTCTAACGTGTCTGAAGCCATAGGTTAATACCTGCCACAGAAGTGGTTGTGGCTACATGAGGACATGAGTTCGTATCCCCCAAATCCACATAAATAAAGCTAGTCTTGGTGATGTGCACCTGTGTCAGAACATGGTCCAGGAACAGAATTATGTGAGGAGAATTCTTATGAGAACACTCCCAAGAAAAGTCTGATTGCATTAGACTTTGGTGTGCCTCATTTATCTGCTCCAGTCTCCCAGGTCCCACCACCTCTAGAGCGGTGACACTCCTGTAATCCCAGTCATTGGAGGTTCTGGCAAGGAGACCCCAGGTCTCGTAGGGTCAGCCAGTCTAGCTGGTGAGCTTCAGGTGTAATGAGAAGCCCTGGCTCACAAAAAAAGGTGGAGAGTGAGCCAAGAAAGACATCCTGACATCATCCCCTGGCTTTCACATAAGCCTGTGCGCTCACATGTGCATGCGTGCACAACCTCCCCCCCACATACTTACTAACTTACTCACACTCACTCACACACTCTTACACACAGTCACACACAAACACTCACATACAGACACACTCACACACACACTCACTAACTCACTCACACACACTCACACACAAATATAGACACTCACACTCACTCACACACACACTGACACACACACACAAACACACACTCACACAAAAACACATACACTCACACACAAACACTCACATACAGACACACTCACACATACTCACTCACACTCACATACTCACACACACACAAATACTCACAGACACACACACACACTGACACACACTCACACACAAACACACACTCACACACAAAAATACTCACACACAGACACACATACACTCACTCACACAAACACACACACACATATACTCACTCACATACACTCACACACAAACAAAAACACACTCACTCACACATACACATACTCACTTTCACATGCACTAAACACACACACGCACACACACACTTACACACACACTCATTACATGTGCTTTGAAATCCTGTTAAAAATGATTTTCCCACTGGGCACTGGTGGCACACACCTTTGATCCCAGCACTTGGGAGGCAGAGGCAGGTGGATTTCTGAGTTTGAGGCCAGCCTGGTCTACAAAATGAGTTCCAGGACAGCCAGGGTTACACAGAGAAACCCTGTCTCGAAAAAACAAACAAACAAACAAAAAAGAGTTTCCCGGGGCTGGTGAGATGGCTCAGCTGGTAAGACTGCTCTTCTTAAGGTCCTAAGTTCAAATCCCAGCAACCACATGGTGGCTCACAACCCACCCATAATGAGATCTGACGCTCTCTTCTGGTGTGTGTGAAGACAGCTACAGTGTACTTATTTATAATAAATCAATCTTTGGGCTGGAGTGAGCAGAGGTCCTAAAAAAGTCAATTCCCAACAACCAGATGAAGGCTCACAACTATCTGTACAGCTATAGTGTGTACTCATATGCATAAGATAAATAAATAAATCTTAAAAAAGAAGAAGAGGAAGGAGGAGGAGGAGGAGGAGGAGGAGGAGGAGGAGGAGGAGGAGGAGAAGGAGAAGGAAGGAGGAGGAGGAGTGCAACTCCACACATGACCACATGGGGCAGTATACAGTGGGAAGTGGCAGTGTATAGGTACCCAGGGGAGAAGATGCTGGTGTGTCTCCCTAACAGCCTCTACTCTCAGCCACTGAAGACTGGCTCACACAATCATTATCAGTGACAAAGTGACTACTCAGGCTTTCATTGTGTTAAATTATAAATTAATTCTACCAACATTGGGTATGTGGTTTTTATTTTCTTTCCTATTTTTGGGTACAGCTGTAAGATGTTAGGATATAGGGGATGTGCTAATCATACAGACTTGATAGTCAGGGTGGATTGTAAAATAAGAATTTTGAGCCAGGCGGTGGTGGCGCACGCCTTTAATCCCAGCACTTGGGAGGCAGAGGCAGGTGGATTTCTGAGTTCGATGCCAGCCTGGTCTACAGAGTGAGTTCTAGGAGGGCCAGGGCTACACAGAGAAACCCTGTCTCAGAAAAACCAAAAAACCTACCACCTAAGTAAAAAAAGAATTTTGGGGACTGGGGACATGACTCAGTGAGAGTGATTACTGCTCTTACAGAGGGCCTCAGCTCCTACACAGGCTCAATCTGCCCCTCTGTCATCACCCAGGCTCTACCTGCCCAGTCCTCTTGATTTTCATCTCACTGATGAACTGTATCCCTGTATCATAGAACTCTGTCTATGAGGAACTCAGAGCCCATCCAGCAAATAGCCCTCCTAGGTTATAAGTAACCCAGGCTTTCCATTGCATATACTATATCTGCATATAGTAACATGACATATAATATACATTTAATTTTTAAATGATTTCTATATTTTTATTTTATATACATTTGTTTTATGTATTTTATTCTGCCTGCATCTACGTCTGTGTGAGGGTGTCAGATACCCTGGAACTAAGATTACACACAGTTGTGAGCTGCCACGTGGGTGCTGGAATTGAATCTGGATTCTTTGAAAGAGCACCAACCACTGAACCATCTCATTGTTTTATATATATATATATATATTTGTTGTTGTTGTTGTTGTTGTTGTTGTTGTTGTTGTTGTTTGAGACAGGGTTTCTCTATATAGCCCTGGCTGTCCTGGAACTCACTCTGTAGACCAGGCTGGCCTCGAACTCAGAGATCCACCTGCCTCTGCCTCCCAAGTGCTGGGATTAAAGGCGTGTGCCACCATCGCCTGGCTCATTGTTATATTTTTAAGGTACATTGTCACCAGGGAAACTACATCTTTTACATGGTGGCTGACAACTAACTACCTGTAACTCCAGTTTCTGGGATTCCAGTTCCTCCACAGGTACCAGGCACTCAAGTGCCACACATACACAAGCATGCAAAGCAATACTCATACATAGAAAGAGAAAGAGAAGAAAAGAACACTCTGGCCAGGCATTGGCGGCAAGTGCCTTTGACCCTGCTGAGGCAGGCAGGCAGATCTCTGAGTTGGAGTCCAGCAGGCCTACACTAAGAGACCCTGTATCTAAAAAAACAACAAAAACAAACAAAACCATACATGGCCACCAGTCACTGCAGTCCCAGCACTGGGGGCAGGGACATGTGTAACCTAGGAGTTGTTTGGCCAGTCAGGCTAAAAGGGTTGAATAGAAAACCCCATCTCTAAAAATAAGGTCAAAAGTTACTGAAGAAGCTCGCCAGTGCTGTTTTCTACATGTATCACATACACATATTTAAAGAAATTGTCAGATGTCAAAGTCGCAGATTACTTGATTACAGTCATCGCAGGCGTAAAGCATGTGGTTATGACAGGCTGTTGAGGGCAAGGCTACCTTGGAAAACATAGAACTTTTTTTTTTTTTTAAAAGATTTATTATTTTATGTAAGAACACTGTAGCTGTCTTTAGACACACGAGAAGAGGGCATCTGATCTCACTACAGATGGCTGTGAGCCACCATGTGGTTGCTGGGATTTGAACTCAGGACCTCTGGAAGAGCAGTCAGTGCTCTTAACCGCTGAGCCATCTCTCCAGCCTGAAAACAGAGAACTTTGAATAAATATTTTGCATCAGTTTGGAAAAACAATAACGGACTTCCCAAACAACAGCCATTGTTTGTGTTTGGCCCTCTAGCGTCTAGATCAGCAGGCTATTGTTTTTAAAGATGATTTTAGTCCCTTTGTGCTTCTCCGCAGGCTGATTGGATAAAGAACAAGATTGAAGCAGAAAGAGAGGAAACTTTTTGTCTGCTAGTTTACACGAAGTTGGTCAGTGACAGAGGTCGGCCAAGACGATGGACATTATCAATGTCAACGCCTTACCAATGCTAGCGTTGGATGAGCGCCTGGTGGTGTCCGTCAACGCACGGACAGCGCTGGAGAATGCTTTAAGGAAGCAGCTGCAGGACAACCCACCCAGTATCCTTCTAAAGCTGTCACCCACAGTCAGACCAGGTACTCTCACCCGGGGACACCAGGTGTGATGAATGAGTGCTTATAGTTCATACAAGTCACCTGTGAGCCCACTCTACATACCATGGTCATTCCCGCTGAGTACCAAAGTCCTTTCTACCCTCAAAGGAATGTCATGTTCTAAAGGGTTGTTTTACTAAAGGTTTTTTTTTTTAAAAAAAAAGATTTATTTATTTCATGTACATGAATACACTGTAGCTGTCTTCAGACACACCAGAAAAAAGCATCGGATCTCATTACAGATAGTTGTATGCACCATGTGGTTGCTGGGAACTGAACTCTGGACCTCTGGAAGTGCTCTTAACCACTTGACTTGACTTGACTTGCTCTCTAGCCCTTGACTTGAGGTTTTATTGTTTTGTTTTGTTTGTTTGTTTTTGAGACAGGGTTTCTCTGTGTAGCCCTGGCTGTCCTGGAACTTGCTCCATAGACCAGGCTCACCTTGAACTCCGAAATCCGCCTGCCTCTGCCTCTTGAGTGCTGAAATTAAAGGCGTGTGTCACCACTGCCTAGCTGAGGTTTATTTTTTTAAGCAGAAAGAAAGATGCCCAAGTTGTATCTGTTAAGAGAAGGAAAAAGTTTTGTTTTGGTTTGGTTTTGGCTCTCTTTACTTCTCCTTTCCAAAGAATTAAGGCTGCATACATGCTAGGCAGCAACTAGGAAGCCAAGGGCTAGCCTT
>JADRCD010158186.1:6098-26188 GCA_019843815.1 Montemys delectorum
GAAGAAGAAGAAGAAGAAGAAGAAGAAGAAGAAGAAGAAGAAGAAGAAGAAGAAGAAGAAGAAGAAGAAGAAGAAGAAGAAGAAGAAATTCTTATCCTTGGTACAAGGAAATCCAGACTCTTTCCTTAGCACTCCAAAGTCCTCTGTAACTTTTACAGCTTCTTTATCCAGTAAATGTTTCTCACACTGCTAATGCCATTTATTTCTTTCTGATTTCCTGAGAGATAAGCTTAGAACATTGGAATACATTTTCTCCCTTTTATCAACCAAGCTGGCATTTTTGGGTTCTTTAATTTGTATATTGTATTTTCCTGTTGATTGAAAGACAAGAATGGCATAAATGATCCTCTCGTCAAGGGTATCAGCTTCTAATTTAACTAATCTACATATTTTGCCATATTTGGTACAGATTACTTGACCATAGTGGCTGGTGCCACACACCATATATGTCTCCAAATTCCAGAGTCCAATTATGGTGTCCAGCTGCTCTTCCTCAACCTTCTCTATTACTCTCCTTAACTATTTAGTGTCTCTCTGGATCCTGGAGCCTGCCATGCCTGTCTGGGCATCTCTACATGCAAACTTTCCTCTTAATGTACTGAAACCTCTATCTTTTTAAAAAATGCCTCTTTGAGTCTACCTGTCCAGCTCTTTTCTTATCTTTTTTACCTATCCATTCATCTACTTGGTATGTGTCAACCTGGACCTCCTTTTTCTTATTCAAACATGTAACCTCACTTGTCAAAATCTCTATACCATTATGTCATTTATACTCACAATTATATAAAAGGAGAAAGTCTGGTGAGGTTTGCAACCATACACAGATAATGTCCACCACAGATAAAATTGAGATGTGGTAGGAGCAGATGCAATTCCTTAGTTGCCACCACACCTGAAACTACAAGGTTAATGCTGATGATCTGTGCACTGTCAGGGTAGCACACAAAAAATTTGATTTGCCTTTTGGTTAGACAACAAACTTGCTCCCATATGAAAATTTGTTTTGATAAAAAAAATGATATCATCAAGAGACCAGACAAATATCCTGCAGAGTTCTTCATCCTACCTATAGAAACCCTCCTACACTAGACAATGTTAGGTACTAGTTCTTATGAGGGCATGCTTACCTTGGACTCTTACTCCTCCCAGTAACCTCCTGATATTTGAAAAAAAAAACATAAAAATCTAGTTGATGACAGTCAATATTCCTAGAGAGATGTTGAATATGACTCAGTCTGGGCCCTACCAGGGGGTGATGCAAGCAGTCTGTGTATTACTTGGCATATCATAATACAGTTGTAAATCTTTGTTGTAGTGCCCATGTCTTATTGGACACATTAATGAGTGCCACTGCTAGGACTTTGGCATCTTTCTCACGATAAGTTTAAGCGTAAGTAAGATAAGTAAATGCCATGTTCAGAAGTTCTCTGACAGTCTTGAATACTAACATATCTGAGTTAAATAATCTTTGTTCATAAGTATCCTCACGTTGGTATTCATTCTTCTTGAGTTTTTTGAGGTTTGTGGATTGTATGTTGGGTATTCTGAGCTTTTGGGGTAATATATACTTAACAGTAAGTGAATATGTTCTTTTGTGATTGGGCTACCTCACTCAGAATGATATTCTCCAAATCCATCAATTTCCTTGTTTTTTCTTGCATCCTGAGAGATGCAAGCACAGGATGTCTTCTTATGCATATTCCTCTGCCCTACCACATCCCAGATGTCCTAAGAGTTCTCTCTCTTGAGCTTCAATGGCTTCTTAGGGATGAGGTCACACACTTCATCAGAATGCCAATGTCTGACACACAGGAGGACCTCAATGACCAACTAGTAATAAATGAACAGCCAAAATCTAAAGTGAAGCTCTAAAAACCGTTTATGGAATTTTCCTGTAATACAAAGCTGCTGTAAGATGCTGGCATGCTGGTTACCTGGATCAATGAGGCACTCTAAGAATTCTGAGTGGTAAGGTTTATTCTCTTCACACTGTTTACAGATGGTAGAACTATATATAAAAGACTGAAACAGTGCCTGCACCTAAACCAGAGGACATGGACAGCAGTTGTTATACAGTCAAGCATGCTCCTAGTTTTTAACAGCTGACATTCTGATTGGTCAGTGTTCAGTACATGCTAAATGTTAAATATATGAATTTATATATTGTGTATAAGGAATGTTGCCATTGATAAAATAAACAATGAGGGAGAAGCCTGGCTATCTGAACTCTGGCACTGGAATAAGGAATTATAGGACATATGAATGCTGTCAGTGAATTGTCCTTATACATTAATGATCAAATAAATATGTTAATCAAAACATTTCATAAATTCATTGTTTTTAATAGCTGAGTAGTACTCCATTTTGTAAATGTACCACATTTTCTGTATCCATTCCTCTGTTGTTGGACATCTGGGTTGTTTCTAGCTACTGGCTATTATAAATAAGGCTGCTATGAACATAGTGGAGCATGTGTCCTTATTACATGTTTGAACATCTCCAAATGCCTTTGCATTTGGAGCATAGATGTTCAGAATTGAGAATTCATCTTGGTACTTTTACCTTCAATGAGTATGAAGTGTCCCTCCTTATTTATTATTTATTTATTTTTGATTCCTTTAGGTTGAAAGTCATTTTTATTCGCTATTAGAATGGCCACTCCAGCTTGTTTCTTGGGACCATTTACTTGGAAAACTGTTTTCCAGCCATTTACTCTGAGGTAGTGTCTGTCTTTGTCACTGAGGTAGGTTTCCTGTATGCAACAAAATGTTGGGTCTTGTTTATGTAGCCAGTCTGTTAGTCTATATCTAAGGAAAAGTAATTGTTGCTTACTGCTATTCTTGTTGTTAGAGTTGGAATTCTGTTCATGTGGCTATCTTCTTTTAGTTTTGTTAAAAGATTATTTTCTTGCTTGTCTAGGATACAGTTTCCCTGCTTGTGTTGGAGTTTTCCTTTTATTATTCTTGGCAGAGCTAGATTTATGGGAAGATATTGTGTAAATTTGTTTTTTTCATGCAATACCTTGGTTTCTCCATCTATGGTAGTTGAGTTTTGGTGAGTATAGTAGCCTGGCCTAGCATTTGTGTTTTCTTAGGGTCTATATGATATCAGCCCAAAATCTTCTGGCTTTCATAGTCTCTGGGGAAAAGTCTGGTACTATTCTTATAGGTCTGCATTTATATCTTTCTTGAATTTTCCATCACTTCTTTTAATATTCTTTCTTTCTTTTGTGGATTTGGTGTTTTGATTATGTGACAGAAGGAATTTCTTTTCAGGTCCAACTATTTGGAGTTCTGTAGGATTCATATATGTTCATTAGCATCTCTTTCTTTAGGTTAGGGAAGTTTTCTCCTAGAATTTTGTTAAAGATATTTACTGGCCCTTTAAGTTGGAAGTCTTCAGTCTCTTCTATACCAATTATCCTTAGGTTTGGTCTTATCATTGTCTCCTGGATTTGCTGAATGTTTTGGGTTAGGATATTTTTGCATTTAGCATATTCTTTGACTGTTGTGTTAATGTATCTTCTGCACCTAAGATTCTCTCTTCTATCTCTTGTATTCTGTTGGTGATGCTATGGCTCCAGACTACTTTTCTAGGTTTCTATCTCCAGAATTTTCTCTCTCTGTGATTTCTTAATTGTTTCTACTTCCATTTTTATATCATGGATGATTTTATGCATTTCCTTCATCTGTTTGCTTTGTCGTCGTGTAATTCTTTAAGGGATTTTTGTGTTTCCTCCTTAAGGACTTATATATGTTTACTTGTGGTCTCTTGTAATTCTTTTAAGTGTTTTTTGTGTTTCCTCTTTAAGGGCTTGTACCTGTTTACCTGTGTTCTCCTGTATTTCTTTAAGGGAGTTATTAATTTCCTTCTTAAGTTTCTCTGTCAGCATCATGGGATATGATTTTAGATCCAAATCTTGCGTTTCTGGTGTGTTACACTATCCAGGACTTGCTATTTTGGGAGTACTGGGTTCTGATAAAGACAAGTAATTCTGGTTTCTATTGGTAAGATTCTTGCATTTGTCTTTTGCCATCTATTAATCTCTGGTGTTAGATGTTCTTATTGTCTATGGCTGTTGCTTATTCCTCCTGTGTGTCTGAAAACCTGTGTCAGTACTCTTGGGAGATCAGCTTTCTCCTGTTAAGACCTGTGCACAGAGGGCTGTTGATCAACTGTTCTTCCTGGGTGCAGATGGATAAAAGAAGGACCCTGTCCCAGCTGCTTTGCCTCTTCTGTGGCCTCTGCCTCCTGGCTGGTCCTGCCTTAGAAAGACACAGCAAAGAAAATGGTGATCTTGCCTGAGTCCTGGGTTCATAGAACTCCCTGGAAACCAGCTCTTCCTGGCAGAAAAGGTCCTCAGAGGGCTGTGGAACAGGCACACCTCCTGGGTGTAGATGGAGGTAAGAAGGACCCTGTTCCAGCTGCTCTGCCAATTCAGTGACCTGAGCCTCCTGGCTGGTCCTGCCTTTGAAAATATATCTAAGAAAAAAAAGAAAAAAGAAAAAGAAAGTCACCTGAGAGAAAGTGGAGATCTTGCCTGAATCCCAGGGTCAGAGCTCTCCCTGGATACCAACTATTCCCTGGCAGGAAAGGTGCACCATATCAACAGTTTTAAATTAGCTGAGTGTCTATTTAAAAGAGACTGTATTAAGTGGCCATGGATTATTAGTTACATATACTCTCGGTAACTGTAATTAAGTATATGTAATAGTTGTATTTTTAATGAATTATATAACATATGAATATTAAGATAATATGAACAAAATAATGACATCTTAATAACAATTCTATAAGATCTCATATACACACCATACCCAAATACACAGTGTGCTGCTTTGCATAAAAAAATATCACACATGTATTTACACACAAAGGAATGATAGTAATATATTTAGTTTTTGGATATTTCTTTTTTAAAATAAACCCTTTTTAATATTTCTTTACCATTATCATAATTTAAGAAGAGGTATATTATGAAGTACATAAATTTATGAAACTGGACACAAATATGCCTTCAAATAATTCAAGTGTTTTGTTTGTATTTTGTGATATACATAGATAAATGAAATACTGTGATAAATTTCCATATATGCATAGCTCCTCCATATCTTGTCACAGAAAAATTATAAAGGTTCAGCTCTGGGGTGCATTTGACACCACATGATTACAAGCAGCAGTCTTGTAATGGGGGCTTTATTATAGGTATCATTAGCCAAACTCAGGCTCAAAGGCACAGGCATTACTGGACAGTTTTCACTGTTTTTAATTAGAGTGAGAAACCAAGGAATAAGTACATATTATTATGATTTATTTCTTCTATTTCATCTTTATTATTATTCCTGATGCAACAGGCAGGGAGGAGAGAGAAGTGATGGCGGTGTTTTTTTTTTTTTTTGGAAAAATCTCCGTGGTAACAACAGATTTATCCCTCTTTTATCAGTTTGGAGATCTCTCTCCTGATTGGTCCAAAATCTTTTCTCTATTTTCTTATTTATACTCAGCCAGTCAGAGTCAACCAGAGCTAAAGAAATCTTTTCACACAGAAAATATTCCAATAATGTTCCTGGTCGATGTGCATCTCTCAGCTTGCACAGGCTCTTGCTGTAGATTTCTAGCTGCTTTTTTGAGAAGGAGGCATGCTCTGGAAACCTTTAGATGAAAATGAAATGAAAATGTCAGCATGGCCAGGTAACTTGCTATGGTTCTTCACATTTCTGTTCTAAATTAAACTTCTCCTGTTCTCTGTACAAGAATTTGTTATTGCTTCTGTTCATTGCTTCAGTTTTTAAGATCTATTGTTTAGGATATTGCTTTGGAGTTCTGCTTCATCTGCAAGGATAGTGTATTATGTCATCCTTCAGTACCTGACAGAGACAGGAGAATTGTTGCCTCTTTATCTGTGTTAGGGGATCAGATCTGTAAAGGATTTCTATATCACGACAGCCGTGCTCACTTATCAAGATGAGTATTTCTCGAATTTTTTTCATCTTATCTAGTATGCTACTGCCCTCTGAGAGTACTAAAATGCAAATACTGCATTTCTTCTTTGTTATCATCTTGCTACAAAGGTCTCAGGTATTTTACATTTCATTTCAATCCAAATTCTCACATAACATTTGCATTGTTATTGCTGCTAACAAACATAGTTCTATGTTTATACTTATATATCTGCATAGTTCATTATTTTAGGACAGTCAAAGTAAAGAGTATGCATATACTCTGATAAAAACCTTAACATATCATTTGTTGTTGTTGCTGTTGTTTTGACTTTCAATCACACTCTACTAAGGTTTCCAGACACTGCCCATTTTCCCTGAGTCCTAGTATGTGTGGTATTTTAGTTAGATTGCTTTGTCATAATTACTCTTTAGTATTACAAAGCATTTTTCAATTGTGATTATTAGATATCATTCTGTGTCTCTTATGACTTCTATAGCATGTTTTTAAAATTCAAGCATTTGTTCTTGTGCATATTCTAGATCCCTCAATTGTATATAATTTTATCTAAATATTGATAGGTGAAATAATCAATTGATGCTAATAGGTCGAATCTATCATAATATATTATACCTAGGTTATATTTAAGGTTACTATCTTATTAGCCTTGAAATTACTAACATTTGTTTATAACAACATATTCTTATGATAGATTTTATCAAGTTATCTTTATTATCCTGGTAAATATGTAGTTAACTATAGGATTATCTCTCAATATTTTTTTCTTATTTTTCTGTACATCATTTGTATTGTTTTGCTTCTCTGTATCTAACATAATGCTAAATTTTGAGCATTTATCAGGATTTGAGGTTCATTAGAGAGAAATGAATGTGCTTCTGAATAACCAAGCATGGACATTTATTTGAAATGAGTAAAGACAGAAGTTGTAGTAGAATTTTTTTTAAATTAGGTATTTCCTTTATTTACATGTAAATTTCTCCTTTCCCAGTTTCCCCTCCAAAAACAAACAAACAAACAAAAACAACAAGAACAAATTCCTATTGCATCCCCCATCTCCATGCCTGCCACCCCACCCTCTCTCACTTATTGGCCATGGCATTCCTCTACACTGCAGCACAGAACCTTCACAAGGGCTGAGGACCTCTTCTCCTATTGATGATCAGCTTTGTTGGCAGCATGTAGTAGAATTTTTAAAAGATTTATTATACATTGCACATGTGATGTTTAACAAGCTGATGGGGAAAGATTATAATTGACTTTGCCTGGTTTTGTAGAAAGTATGCTTTATGTAAAGCAAGTACTTGTTGAAGCCCTAACATTTGGAATTGTGAATGGCAGTGTTAGAAGTGGGATGCCTTCATAGTAGTTTTGACTGCGGATTCCTGCATCCCTGGAATAAAGCCTACTTGATCATGATGGGTGATCATTTTGATGTGTTCTTGGATTCAGTTTGCAAGAATTTTATTGAGTATTTTTATATTGATATTCATAAGGGAAATTGGTCTGAAGTTTTCTTTCTTTGTTCTGTCTTTGTGTGGTTCAGGTATAAGAGTAATTGTGGCTTCACAGAACTAATTGGGTAGAGTACCTTTGGTTTCTATTTTGTGGAATCATTTGAGGAGTATTGGTATTAGGTCTTCTTTCAAGGTCTGATAAAGACTGCACTAAACTCATCTTGTCTTGGGTTTTTTTTTGGTGGGGAGAATATTAATGACTGTTTCCATTTCATTACCATATATGGGACTGTTTACACCATTGATCTGATCTTGATTTAACTTTTGTACCTAGTATCTGTCTAGAAAATTGTCCATATCATCCAGGTTTTCCAGGTTTTTTGAGTATAGGCTTTTGTAGTAGGCTTTTATGATTTTTTAGATTTTCTCAGTGTCTGTTGTTATGTCTCCCTTTTCATTTCTGATCTTGTAAATAGGATAATGTTTCTGTGCCCTCTAAGTAGTCAGGCTAAGGTTTTATCTATTTTGTTGATTTTCTCAAAGAACCAGCTCCTGATTTGGTTGATTCTTTGTATAGTTCTATTTGTTTCTATTTGATTGATCTCAGCCCAGAGTTTGATTATTTCCTGCCTTTGACTCCTCTTGGGTGAATTTGCTTCTTTTTGTTTTAGAGCTTTCAGATGTGCTGTCAAATTGCTGGTATATGCTCTCTCCAGTTTCCTTTTTGAGGCACTTAAAGCTATGAGTTTTCCTCTTAGGACTGCTTTCTTTGTGTCCCATAAGTTTGGATATGTTGTGTCTTCATTTTCATTAAACTCTAGAAAGCCTATCTTTCTGTCTTTCTTTCTTGACCAAGTTATCATTGAGTAGAGTGTTGTTAAGCTTTTTTGTGTAGGTGGGCATTCTATTGTTTATGTTGTTATTGAGGAGCAGCCTTAGTCCATGGTGATCTGATAGGATGAAAGGGATTATTTCAATCTTCTTGTATTTGTTGAGGCCTGATCTGTGACCAATTATATGGTCAGTTTAGGACAAGGTACCATAAGGTGCTGAGAAGAAGGTATATCCCTTTGTTTTAGGATAAAAAGTTCTATAGATAGCTGTTAAATTCACCTGTTTTATAACTTCTGTTAGTCTTACAGTGTCTTTGTTTACATTCTTTTTCTATGATCTGTCCATTGCAGAGAGTAGGGTGTTGAAATCTCCCACTATTATTGTGTGCAGTGCAATGTGTGCTTTGAGCTTTAGTAAAGTTTCTTTTATGAATGTAGATGCCCTTTGATTTGGAGCAGAGAGGTTCAGAATTGAAAGTTCCTCTTGGTAGATCATACCTTTGATGAATATAAAGTTTCCTTCCTTATCTTTTTTGATCACTTTAGGGTGAAAGTCGATTTTATTCAATATTAGAATGGCTATTCTAGCTTTTTTCTTGGGATTGTTGGCTCGGAAAGTTGTTTTCCAGACTTTCATTCTGAGGTAGTGTCTATCTTTGTCACTAAGGTGCATTTCCTGTATGCAACAAAATGTTGAGTCCCGTTTACGTACACAGTCTTATAGTCTATGTCTTTTAATTGGGGAATGGAGTCCATTGATATTAATAGATATTAAGGAAAAATATTGTTGCTTCCAGTTTTTTTGTTGTTAGAGTTGGAATTCTGTTCATGTGGCTATCTTCTTTTAGTTTTGTTGTAAAATTACTTTTTTTTTTTTTGCTTTTTCTAGGATGTAATCTCCCTCCTTGTGTTGAAATTTTCCATTTATTACTCTTTGAATGGTTGGATTTGTGGAAATATGGTGTGTAAATTTGGTTTTGTCATAGAATACTTTGGTTTCTCCATCTATGGTAATTGAGAGTTTTGCTGTGTATAGTAGCCTGGGCTGGCATTTGTGTTCTCTTTGGGTCTGTATGACATCAATCCAGGATCTTCTGGCTTTCATAGCCTCTGGTGAGAAGTCTGGTGTAATTCTGATAGGCCTGCCTTTATATGTTACTTGATCTTTTTCCCTCTTTGCTTTTAATATTCTTTCTTTGTTTTATGCATTTGGTGTTTTGACTATTATGTAGAGGGAGGAATTTCTTTTCTGGTCCAATTTATTTGGAGTTCTATAGGCTTCTTGTATATTCATGGGCATTACTTTCTTCAGGTTAGGGAAATTTTCTTCTATAATTATGTTCAATACTGGCCCTTTAAGTTGGAGGTCTTCACTCTCTTCTATAGCTATTATCCTTAGGTTTGGTATTCTCATTGTGTTCTGGATTTCCTGGATGTTTTGGATTCGTAGCTTTTTGCATTTTGTGGTTTCTTTTACTGTTGTGTTAATAGTTTTCTATGGTATCTTTTGCCCCTGAGATTCTCTCTTCTATCTCTTGTATTCTGTTGGTGATGCTTACATCTATAGTTCTTGACTTCGTTCCTAGGATTTCTATCACCAGGGTTGTCTTCCTTTGTGATTTCTTAACTGTTTCTACTTCCATATTTAGGTCCTGGGTTGTTTTGTTCAATTTGTTCACCCATTTGGTTGTGCTTTCCTGTAATTCTTTAAGGGATGTTTTGTGTTTCCTCTTTAAGGGCTGGAATCTGTTTACCTGTATTCTCCTGTATTTGTTTAAGGGAGTTATTCATGCTCTTCTTAAATTCCTCTATAACTATCATGAGATATGAATGCAGATCCAAATCTTGCTTTTCTGATGTTTTGGGATATCCAGGACTTGCTGTGGTGGGAGTACTAGGTTCTGATGAAGCCAAATAGTCTTGGTTTCTGTTGGTAAGATTCTTGAGTTTGCCTTTTGCCATCTGTTGATCTATGGTGTTAAATGATCTTGCTGTCTCTGGCTGGAGCTTGTTCCTCCTTTGGTTCTCTAAGCCTGTATCAGCACTTCTTGGAGATCAGCTCTCCTCTGGTAAGACCCCTGTGCATTGTACTATGGATCAGTCATCCATCCTGAGTCCTGGAGTCAGAACAAACCCTGGAGACAGGCTCTCTGCTTGTAGGGAATGGTCAGACAGGGCTGTGCATCTGCAATCCCTCCTAGATGTAGAGGGAGGTAGAAAGGATCCTGCACTGGCTGTGCTGCCACTTTTGAGCCCTGTGCCTCCTGGCTGGTTCTGCCTTAGAAGGTCACTGGAGAGAAAATGGAGATCACACCTGAGTCCCTGGGTTGGAACACTCCCTGAAGGCAAACTCTCTGCTTGTGGGGAAAGGGCAGAGAGGACTGTGGATCTGCAGTCCCTCCTAGGTGAAGAGGGAGGTAGAAAGGGTCCTGTGTAGGCTTCCCTGTCACTTCTGAGGCCTTATTTAGGTTTTCCAAGACAGGGTTTCTCTGTATAGCCCTGGATTTCATGAAACTCACTCTGTAGACCAGGCTGGCCTCGAACTCAGAAATCAGCCTGTCTCTGCCTCCCAAGTGCTGTGATTAAAGGCATGTGCCACCACTGCCCAGCTACCATTTGTTGTTATTGTTGTTGTTGTTGTTGTTGTTGTTGTTTTTGTTGTTGTTTTGCTGTCCTACATTCTCGAGAGCAGCTCCTGAATGAAGGAACAACATTGCCATGATGAGTACTGATGGAAACCACAGTGTGTTTTCATCTCCTGCAATACTAAAGAGAATTGGATGAATGTGTTCCCATGAAGTTGTGAGGTTTTATATTTTATGTCTATTAGATATTTCTCCTGTATAAACTACAGAGGAGTCATATGCCTGGAAATGCGGGCCACAGAAGCAATACACCTCCTGATATCAGTAGATTCCTCCTTTAAACGTGAGAGAATTTTCAATGTGTACAGTCACTCTTCTTTTTAATCCCTTCTTATTACACCCTCAATTCTTGGTATATGTATGGTGAATAGATAAGTACAGGTCGCCAAATCTTGGGTTTTGGAGCAAAACCGAAAAGATTATATTTTGATTTTTCAGCCAGAGATTGTCTTGAATGTTTCTGGTGTACAGAAAATTATTGATAACATGTGTACTTTGGTTTCAAGGGGTGGTAATGCCTAAAACTCAAGAAAAGTTGTCTTGAGTGCATTAGAAGGAAATGCATGTATTTTAGACATATGTATCTGAGGGGATTTCAGTTTTTACTGAGTAATCACAAGGTAGCTATTATCTAGTCCTTCCTGTCCTTCAAAAGCTCAGTAAACAAAGCGTGTTCTTGGTGCCTAAAAGCTTTGTCACTGCAATATTGATCGTTCACTGTGGAAAGTTATAACTTTATATTGCTGTTGGTTCAGTATGGGAAGGGAAGCTTATCCTTTGAGGGAGGAAATGGTACAGCAAAAGTAGAGTCTGTTTAGCTAGACTGCCTAGTAGATGACAGCTATGCCCATGTAGATGTTCCAACAATTACGTGAACCAATTCTCTGTAGCTGCTTTTCTCCTTCTTTATTGTATGTAAAAAGAACTTTACAAGTCTTGCCAAAGAACTATATTTTAGAGTTTCTCTTAATAATTTTGTAGAAGTGAAGAAAAGGGAAAGAAAAATAACTATAGAGCCTATGGAGGTAGTTCAGTGCTAGAAAACTTGACTAAATACACTAAGTTCTAGGTTCTTTGGCAGCAAAAGAATAGTAAGGCCATGGATATATCAACTTATTTTGTCTAAAATGTCCTTAACTGTTTGTTTTGCCTTGTTACTCTAGCAGAGTGATGGTTGAAAAATTGTGGCTCATGTTGATTTGTATCAGCATACACAAAGGTGATAGAAAATTTCCTTGTAGAAACATGAAGAATAAGAATAATATTTAGCCTGATTGTTTGGGAGATTAAATAGTTAGGTGCCATGGGCGGCCATTCTGGGCCTCCCTCAACCCGAGGGGGGAACAGGGTCCTAGTCAGGTAGACAAGGCGTTGGCAAAGAAATGTCAAACAGACACAGACACATGGGAGTGCTGTAACTGAATGCAATTTGTACAAAGTAGAAACCAGGCTTATATGGTATACAGAGATTGGGGAAAACTACAGAAGTCACCTAGGCAGGAGATGGTCACATCAAGGTCAGTACAATCAATCAATCAGCTAGGTACAAGGCAGAGGAGCAGTGATGTCTCTCTTCCTGGGCTGTACTGGCAGCCCGAAGATAAATTCTCAGGGTCTATCTTGAGGCAATCATCTGAGGGTCGTATTTTAGCATTCCTTGGCTGTAATGTAAATAATCAATGAGGGAAGCCCTATAACTTCTCTCTAGTTAGTAAAACAATTATGCCTTGTGTGGGACTACTCTGCTAGTTAGTGCCTAACTGCTATCTCTAACTTTGTGGGACTGCTCTGATGATTTGTGCCTAACTGCTATTTCTAACTTTGTGGGACTGCTCTGGCAATTAGTGCCTATCTGCTATCTCTAACTTTGGAGACACTCTGCCTGATAAGACAGCTCCCTTGTAGACATTCCAAACTAACTACAGCTAGGAAATCAAATAGGATTATTGAAACACTGTGGAGGCCACGAAATAATGTTCAATCTCAGTGTTAGCTATAACACAATATTTCTTAGGGAACCTTTATGCCTGAATAAAGAAAGCATGCAGACCTCTCCACAGACTTAGCAGAGATCAATCTGGAACACGTCTAAGTTAGGAGATGCCAGCAACTGACTGAAATACCCAGGAGAAAAACTCCCTTTGGAGTCATAATGCCTCTTGTCCATGATAGGTTTTAACCCTGAAACTGTAGACTTACTGGGTTAGACGAGTGCCTGCAGCAGTTAGGGACTCATGGTACCTTAATACATTTATTTCTTTTTAATAATTTCATGTAATCAACATTTAAAAATTTAAGTAGCATACAATGTTCATTTTCTCTGTGAGTATGCTTTGTTTTTGTACTATAATTCACTATTTAACATACTATTTTCATTTTCTAGTTTCTGTGTCATAAACAAGTTCATCATTCCAATATTGATAAAATCTAGATATATAAAGGAAACTATGGTGATATTGCTTGAGAATACTTAGTCAAGTGAACACAAGCTCCTCATTTCTTGTTTTTTTGTATACTTGTTTTCTTGTTGTTGATTAAATAGTAGCTCTTATCCAGCCTATTAAAGATTAGATATTATGGGAATTGGATAAAGAGACATTTTTCAGAACATCCCCTGAACGCAAAATATGGGTACATCATGTTATATTTACAACTGTTAAGTCTTGCAGTATGAGGTCCAGAAAAGTTTAAAACTTGGTCTGTGAAGTGATACTTCATTATTCTGAGCGCCAGTACTAATTACCTTCCTAATTCCTTGATTCCTTTGTATAGGAGTGATATGTAGCATCTAGTTTCACTTTTCTCCTGCTTCTCACACTATGTTTTTACTTTAAAATCTATACCAAGTCTTTCTTCTTTTCTTAGAGGGCTTTTCCAGTGGTGAGAAATCACTGATAACATAGATGTATATAGAATACTTGAAAATGTCTGTAGGTCATGCCATAGATGACACATTCTATCTTTATGATCAAAGCAATTGTCAGCTCTCCCTGCAATTTAGACATACCATCTCAGTATGTTGATAAACATTTCCTTGTGGAAGTTCTACTTTGAAGTGATTGCTGTTTGTACAGGTCAAAATTGATCTAATCTTGATTGCTTGTACTCATAATTCTGTTAGAAAATATAATATGGGATTATGAAATTAAAAGAAAATTCATTTTGAAACCAGAGAATTGTGGGCAAATATCAGTGCCCTGAATAAAAGTATAATGTTTTTGAAACATGGTCAAGTAAATTTGAAAGGACCAATAAGCTACTTATAATTAATTTTTGTTATCTTTTTCTATATTATGTACCTGGATACATGTTTGAAGATAGAAAATGTATCTGTTGTCTCTCAAAATGACCTCTGATCTGCTTTTCTGGTATCCATATAGGAATTTGATAAGCACCAAATACAAACATATGAAGAGGAAAAACATTACTTTTCAATTGATAATTCTTATAATTTCCCAGGAATTTCTGGAAATGACTTTCTTATACAGGCTTTTTGTCCAAGCCATAATACTAGTATCTTGGTGAGTTTATCTCTGTCAGCTTATCAAAGAACTTGTGCCATTGTCTGCCTGATAGAGCACACATCTCCTGCAGGGGCAGCTGTGAGGGGTTTTGCCTAAAACAGGAACCAAAGACTCTGGAGTTATGGCCAAGTTTCTTCTGCCCTCTGCAAGCAGAAATTGCCCACAAGGGTCCAAGGCTCAAAGCTAAATACTCGACTGATCTTAAGTTACCTGAGCAGAACACTGCCCAACACATTAATCATATATATATTTATATATATAATATTATATATTATATATAATGTACTTTATATATGTTATATATAATGTATATATGTACATTATATATATAATGTATACAGAGTTCATCATTGTATAAGATGTGTTCTTGTTGTCTTATTTTTTTAGTGTTTTTTTTTTAATTTTAACTTATATAACAACTCAAAATGTGGGAATTGACTTATTCTATAGTGCACATGCATTTGAGCATAAGTATTTGAGTTTGGATCCTTTGAATCTTCGTATGTATAACTAAGCAAAATGTTGACATGACATTGTCTATCTGTAATTCCAGTTTATGCTAGCTACTCTATTAAGTTTACTGATCTTACATTATAGTGATCTAAGTTTAATGGTAGACTCGTCTCAAAATATATGGAGGAAATTGAATGGAAAGATATATAATCTTGACCTCTTTTTACTACATATCTGTGTTCACAACTTACATCTATATGCAAATGAGCAAGTACATGCATGTATACTTCCACACATATGATAATGAATTAAACTTTATTTTTTGGAAAATACTATGTTGCCTAGGACATAGCACTCATATATTTAGTTTGCGCTAACTTCAAGCTCACAGAGATCCACGAGATTTTAATTCTCTTTGTGATAGGATTTAGATTTAATCCTTGGCTTAATTGCATGTTTTTGAGGAGTAAATTTCATTCCATTGCAGTGTATATTTAAACATATAATAATAGGCCTGGCAGTGATGCCACAGGCCTTTAATTTCAGCATTTGGAAGGCAGACACAGGTAGATTTTTGTGTTTAAGGCCAGCCTGTACATCGAGTTCCAGGACAGCCAGGGCTATACAGAGAAACCCTGTCTTGAAAAAAACTATAACAATAGAGAATATTTTAATTATTTCAAAGCTGTTGATTCAATTTTAATTTCAGGTTTTTTTCAAACTTGACTATCACGGATTTTCATATTAGTTTTAAATTGTTTGGCCATAGAACCACGTGTAAATTATTTGTGCTTTGGAGTATAGTCATAACCTGTAAAGAGCTTTTTGAACTTTGAACTTTGTCACAATACTAAGATTCTAGTAAATTAATCAGAACATTTGAAGTGGTATTTTTAAGAGTTTTAAAAATATGTTTGTGGTCATTATTAAATTATTCTAATTTGTTCTGTTAACAATTTCTTATGCATCCAGAAATCTCTGCTCATAAAGAAAGCATCTAAATTGAATGATTAATTTTATGCCATGTATAGTCTCCTATAGGGCAACCTACTTTAAAAACTCATGTAAAATGCTAAGTCAACTTAGTGCTGTCAGTACTGAAAACTTATTTTTATACCACACATTTATAAACCAGTCGCTGGTATATGAATGAGGTTTGTACATGAAATTAAACTGATTTCATAATTTAATAGCAGAGGTATTTACATGAGTTATCATTACAAGAGCCAGATCATCAAATTATTACATACTCTTTTAACTCTTTGTAAAACAATACAATTTTAATTATAGACATAGATATAAGAAATAAGAATTTGAAAAAAATCATATGCTCTTAGTGTAAGGCTGTTTTGCAGAAAACTAAAAGGAAATTAACTGAGAAAGATGTGAAATGTGATAATTTTGTAAATAGGTCAGATATGTTTATCTATATATAAGGAAATGGCTAAGGTTTTGTTTGCAATTTTATTGTATTTATTCATAAGTATATAGAAAGACTTCAGTCACTAGTATATTTTCATAGGTGTTATGACATCCTCCTGTTCTTTCAGGTACCATATGGTTTATTTCTTGGAAGAACTGCATATTATTCATTTTTGTGTTTTAATTTTTATTTTATTACGCGCTTTACAACCTGATGACAGTCCCATCTCTACTCTGTTCCTATTCCTAACCTTATAAATTATTTCCTCCCACCACCCACATATTTTGTTAGGAGAAGCAGAGTCCACTTTGGCTACCACCGCACCCTGAGCCATCTAGTCCTGTAGGTTTAGGAACATCTTCCCCCAATGTGACACAACCAGATTGTCCAGGTAAGGGGAAGAAAACTGCCGCCACTCTACTTCTTAGGGGACTCACATTAAAACCAAGCTCACATTTGCTACAAATGTATAAAAAGTCTAGTTCCAGGGCATGCATGCTCCCTGATTAGTAGCCCAGGATCTGAGGCCACAGGGTCTCATGTTTGTTAACTCTATTGGTCTACTTGTGGTGTTCTTTACACTTATGTATTGCTCACTTCTATCTTCCACTCTTCCATAAGACTCCCTGCATGCTGTACCTGTTGCTTGACTATGGGGTTATGTGTCAGTCTTCATCAGAAAATAGTTGAAGCCTCTCATAAAACAATCATGTTAGTTTCCTGTCTTGTAGCATAGATGAGTATCAGTAACAATGTCAGGATGTCCCTTTCACATGAGATTTGTCTCAAGTTTGGTAAGTCATCAGATGGCTATTCTCCCATTCTCTGCTCCATCTTCATCCTGGCACATTTTGTAGGCAAGACAAATTTTGTGTTGAATGTTTTTTTGGGTGAGTTGATGCCACTTTTTCTCCTCTAGAAGATATGCCTTTCTATAGGAGGTGTGCTCTTGTGGTAGGATTCTCAGCTAAAATCACCCTCTTATATTCTCTGAATCCTCTCCTATCCTATACCTCCAGCTAGTCACCAGAGATGTCCCTCCAATTATTTGTATTCTCTCTTGCCTCCCCTTTTCCCAAACCTGATCACCATTGCTAGTCCCCTCATCACCTCCTAATCTGCCTTGTTCTGTCTCTCCATCCACTTCCGATGAATATCCAGTTATGAGCGAGATTTGTGTGTCCTGCTTTTGGAATTTCATATTGTCCAGTTTTTTGGGGGTCTGTCAACTGTACAAAATTTCTCCTGCATTTCATGGCTAAGATCTACTCATAAATGTGTACATACCATATTGCTTTGTGTTATCCTACTCACACTCTTATTCTCAGGTTTTATCCATGTCCTGGCAAAATTTATGACATCTTTCTTTCTAATAGATGAATAGTATTACCTTCTGTAGATGTACCATATTTTCTTTATCTATTCTTCTGTAGAGGGACAGCTAGGTTATTTCCAGTTTCTTGCTATTATGAACAAAGATGGTATGAACTTAAGTGACAAGTGTTCCTGTGGTATATAATGGCATCTTTTTTGGTGCATGCCCAGAAATGGTATATCTGGTATTGGGTAGAACTTGTTCCAGTTTCTTGAGGGAATGTCAAATTAATTTCCAAACTGGCTGTAAATGTTTGCATTCCCACTAACAATGGAGAAATGTTTTCCTTACTCTATGTCATTACCAGCATGTACAATCACATGAATTTTTGATCTTGGATATTTTGAAGGGTATAAGATTAAATTTCAGCATCATTTTGATGGGCATTTCTGTGGTGATTAAGGATGCTGAATATTTCTTTAAACTCTACACCATTATTTACAAAAGCTCTTAGCAATTACTTTAAGTTTGTTTATGAAGTATTTACCTACAAATACTTTTGCTTGTAGTTTAAGTATAGATATATTACATTTACCACAGTGTTGGTTTTAATGCATATTTTATATGTCTGATACAGCGTCTCACTGTGCTTTCATCTGAGACTTCAAGTTCATTACTGAAACCATGTTTCCTCTCACCTTCATAAGAATATCACTACAGATGCAGATCACCATACTTAGCTAGTAGTATTGTAAAAACTCTTCATTACTGAATTTCACTTTTACTTGCTTGTGCAAAATTGATTAAAATTTACATTATCTCATTTACTACAGGTTTGCTTAAACTACATTTATATCTTATGATATATTTATTACTATTCATGATTTTATATTACAAATATATTTTATCGTTAAAATATATTTTGTAATATTTTATTTTTCATTATAGCTCCCCCAAGGTCTTCAGCTCCTCTCCTATTTTGCACTCTACTTTAAGTTCTTTAGCAAAAAGATACAAAATCCAAATAAACCAAACCCTTCAAAATCAGGAAAATAAAACCACATTCAAAACAAAAACAAAACAAAATCAAACTATAAGAAGAAAAACAAAAGGAAACAAAGTACCAAACTTTATCCTTGTAAATGTACGCTGAAAAAGTCAAAAACTGTGGAGTCTGATTATTTGTTGATCAACTACTCTTGAATCTATCCCAGTTGGTGTAACTTGTTTCACTCTTTATGGAAAACTAAATTTGTATCTCTGAGTGTTATATGTAAGAGTTCAATTCTTGAACTATACTCTAGTGCCTACATTTTCATGTGTGTGTGTGTGTGTGTGTATGTGTGTGTGTGTGTGTTTGTGTGTGTGGTAATTTTTTTATCCATTCATTCATATTTTAAGACGACATTAAGGACATTAAATATAATATAATAAAACAAAACTATCTATTACATAAATAGACTAATCAATACTGGGATGGAGTTACTCCCCGCTTCAATGGAACTATTTTAATGTTAATTGAGTCCACAAAACTTGTTTGTGGGAAGGGATGTGCAAGTAGTTTCTAGGAACATGCCCCCAGCTAATTCTAATTGGTAAATAAAGATGGCAGAATGTAAGAGTTGGGAAGGAGAGAAAACTGCAGGATTTAAGGTTCCCATGTTTGGAAACATGAGGAAGAGGAAGGACTAAGAGATGCCCTGCTTGAGGAGTATGCAGGAGAGAAAAACAGAGCCACCATGTAAACAGCCAGGAGAACATGGCCCAGAGGCCTGCTCATTAAGTTAAGAACAATCTAAACAGAACAAACAAATTATTAATTATTAACCCAGAGTTATATGTGAGATGTAGAATTTAGGCCTTTACTCAGGTATTGTGCTGCTGAAATCATATTAACTATAAAGGCTATGTTTTTTTCATTCATGAATATAAACCACTGAAGCAGGTAGTCACCAATGAGAGATTAATTTAAAAATTAATACTATAATTATGATAATGACATTGAGGCAAGAAAAAGAGAAAAACCTGAACACAGATCAAGACACGATAATCAGAGACACACTTATTTGTACACTCAAGCATCTCATAAAATCTCTTATTTGGCAGTTATAGTATATGAGGAATGAACCTAGTACATTATGAAAAATCCTGTAATGTAATTGACATATCCAATTTAATGAAACTTCTAAGTACTGTCATCAACAATAGAACGTTCCTCTCAGTATGGGGAGAGGACCCTTTAGTTTTGTCAACAAGTGGGTTGTTTGGAAATTTCTGTTCTATTTATAATAGTAATTTTTGCCAATAACTCAATTAAATATTAACGAATTCCAGTGTTGAGAGATTTGTAGAGTCATAATTGAAGGCCAGCTGAGACCCATTATTTGATGATTTTCATTTAGATTCATAATACATACATACACACACACAAACAAACAAACACACACACACACACACACACACACACACATATATATATATA